>JAVJIX010000049.1:3460000-3587500 GCA_036785185.1 Paratrypauchen microcephalus | reverse complement strand
ATGGACGAGAGACATGAGATGGGAGGGAGGTGGTTGAGAGAGCTGACGTGGATGGTGTCGTCGAGATAGGCTGTATAAATGGGGCTTCTGGGTAATTGAAGGTAAGATGAGCTGTGGTTGGCTGGCGAGGAGGTTAAGGCGTGGTCCAGCTCCTGAAAGTTAATCATATTAACTCCACTAAAGTGTGTGGGTGGTATTGGCATTCACTGGGTCTATTATTTTCACCTCTCAGCTGGAAAACCATGAGTACTTTTTTGAGTAAAGTATAAGTAAGCTTTACGGAAGGACAAAAGGGGAAATTCAATTTGTCAACTGGACAAAAGTTTATTTGGTCGAATACGTTTCACAGCTCATCCAAGCTGCTTCTTCAGTTCTTCAGTTCAGTTCATTCTTTATGGAATGAGTTCTCTTTGGTGCTCAGATCTCGACAGAAAAAAAAATGCGATAAAGGGGCCAATTACTGTAGATGACGTTTAGGAGATGTCTTCCCTGGGGTCTGGACACTGGAGGTGGTAGAGGTGAGGCCAAGGCGAGTGAAGGGGACGATGAGGAGACTGAAGAGGCTCTGGGTAGGAGGTGGGGTGTGCCACAAACCGAAGCAGCCGTGCACCTGGAGTTAAACTGGGAAGCCTGGGTGCTGATTGGACAACGAGGAGGTGTGGTGAGCGATAAGGAGGAGTATTTGGAGTGATGGATGAAGGCTGAAGTAGGTAAACTCCGGCGAAGAGGTGGAGCGATGTTAGATTTTCAGGCTAAATTTACACTAGCTCTATTACTACCTATACCACTACTATTACTACTACCCAAAAAAAGTAGGCTATTAATATCTGTCAGCTTTCTTTCCTTGTTTTTGCGGTAAATAATTCTGTCCAGAGGTTGTTTGGAGGTCAAAAACACCACTTCACAATCAGATGCTGTTCTCACCTGGGGCCTTCAAAACCACTGGATCTTAGCAGGCAATGTAAAGCTGTTAATGAACCACTAAAACAAACAAACTCTCACTTTTAAATATTGCGTCAGAGTCAGCTGCTGGGAACAGGCTGTGAAAAGACTGTTGTTTATGGAAAGTTTGGCTCTGAAGTGTGAAGTTGAGGCCAGGTGTAATTTTAACTGGTTTACATAAACACAGTGGGGGAAGTCAATGTTTTGGGAATCTTGCGCAAAATGCCATGTTTAATGATTGGAAAGTGGATTTTGGATGTGAAGTTGTAGCCTTGTAGAACTGATAGCCTGTACAATGTTTTCCATAGAGCTCTAGGCATGTCAAAATGATTCGGTTAATCAATAATCATGATAATTCAGGTCACAATATATTCTTAAGCAGGGGAGTTGACAGGGGGGGCAAAGGGGTCTGTTGTCCCGGGCCCCAGAGTCTTAGGGGCCCAGAATTGGACCCTCTTCTTATTCATTTTACCTGCTCGTAAGGACTACAATATTTTAGAAGACCATTTTAGAAGCAAAAAAGTTATTTCAATTCAATCTTTACTTCAAAAACATAACCCTGAATGTATTGTTTTTGTATTGTGTTTTGTTGTATTGTTTTTACTTTTGCAAATTAAAAGAAAATTAAAGGAGAAGTTCAATTTGTCAACTGGACAAAGTTTGTTTGGTTGAAAACGTTTCGCCGCTCATCCGAGAGGCTTCGTCAGCTCTGGTTATTGTACTGGTTAGACCCTGCTTATATCTAGCTGCCGGGAGGCGCGTCCTACAATGACAAAAGCTCTGAAAACGATCCCCCCTAATCTGTCTCTTTGTTTTTCAAATTACTCTGACGGCTGGTTTCGACCCCCTATTCAACGTCTAACGACCCTCTCCACCCCTCTGCCCTGGCTCTGTTTGACTGGTCTAAGAATCGCATTATAAATGGGAGACAAGTTATGTCTCACTCCCCCATTTCTGTTTAATGACGGATTCTCTTTTTTGACAAAAATAGCCTCTTTAACTCCCCTCTCAAACCAGTTCTTTTCCCTGGCTAAGATCTGAACCTCACTGTCCTCAAATGAATGGTCCGTGGCTTCTAGGTGAAGATGTACCGCAGAAGCCGGTCCACTCTGGCACGCCCGTCTGTGTTGGTACATCCTCTTGTGAAGTGGCTGTTTTGTTTCCCCAATGTAGCGCTCACTGCAATCCTCACTACACTGAATGGAGTAGACCACATTGCTTTGTTTGTGGCTCGGTGTTCTGTCCTTTGGGTGGACCCGTTTTTGTCTTAAAGTGTTTGTGGGTTTGAAATAAACTGGAATTTCATATTGTCTGAAAATCCTCTGTAGTTTTTCCGAAACGCCGGCCAGGTACGGAATCGCTACCCCTTTCCTCCTGGGTTCGGATTCTCTGTTGTCTTGTTTATTGTCCTTGTCTCTCTTGGTTTTGTTGACAGCCCATTTAGGATATCCACAAACAGAGAGGGCTTCCTGCACATGTTGCTCTTCTTTCTCCTTACCCTCTGTTCAAAATTGAACTTCTCCTTTGATCATGGATTCTACCTGGACGACTGAGGGACTTTTCACGCAAAAGAAAATTAAGGATTTCACTTTGTTTTGTTGCTTGTCAGTAATCAAGAATAATAATTAAATCGTGATGTTTTTTCCCACATTATAGTACCACGAATATTTGATAACATGACACCTAATAAATAATAATATTACATTTTATTTATATAGCACTTTTCAGAACACTCAAAGATGCTGTTCAGTGTGAATCTTAAAATTTTACTCAAGTCAGAGAAACTGGTGATGCTTTATAATAACTACACTTAAATCAGTCTTAATATACTGTAGCATGAACAAAGACTGTCATGGGTACATAATGAGGAAAAATAGTTTAATAATACTTATGTTTCCTCATTGCAAATTTAGCTGGAGTTTTGTGTTGTTCCATTCACACGTTTAACACACAAAAGCTGCATATTTCGGCCAAGTTCTTCTCTCGAAAAGAAAACGCTGTTCTACCTGGTAATGTCATGTGGTAATACAGGAAGTGCTCCAGTGTGTTTTAAAACTCCACACACCTTCACAAGAATGCCACTCTCTACTGAACTAAAGGTAAACTTCCACTATATGACATCACGAGGTGGAAAAGGGCATTTTGAGTTTTAGAGATGTAGACCGACTCTTAATAAGGATTACTCAAACATGTGTAAATGAACCAAAACACAACTCTGGGTATGTTTTTAATGAGGTAACAACATTTATAATATGGCTTAAGGCTCACAAGAGTCAAATTTGACATTTAAGACATTTAAATTCTTGGCTTTGCCCCTACATGGTTTTATCTCTCCAAAAAACGGATGTGATTTCTTTACACCTTTCTCCTAAATCCAACTAATTCTCTTATTTGGCTTGAGCTAATCATTAACACCAAACCACTACAGAGCAGATGGGCTTGTCCTCTTCTTGTTGTTTGTATCTGTAGTGGAGTATTATGGGACGCAGGTCAGATAAAACCAGTATGGTACAAAGACCCTGTTGTGATGGAAACCTGTTCAGGGCCTAAAATAGCACCAAAAGACAACTGGAGGTTATCAGGAGGATGCAGTGAGAGAGAGGCGTATAAATCACTATAGGACCTTTAACACAGGCTTTTTATTACAGAGACACGTAGTGTGAGCCTCAGGAGTGGACCGGGAGAACTGCTAGAAATAGATAAGTCTGTTCTGGTAATGTGATATTTTAAAAGTCCTATATTATGCAAAATTGACTCTTGTGAGCTTCAGGCCATGTTAGAATGTTGTTATCTCCTCAAAAACATACCTGGAGTTGTTTTGTTTCATTCACACATGTTTGAGTAACACTTTAATATTAGTTTGTCTTTCTCCAAAGCTTCAAATGCTCTGTTCTGCCTAGTGATGTCATCAAGTGGTAGCCTACCTTTAGTTCAGTAGAGATTGGCAATTCCTGGTTTGAAATAGTCTGATTAACACCTGACCATATCACAAGTGAGATATGGGTCTGGAAACTCGCTTCGAAAAATCCCGTAGCGGAGGTGTGGTTAGCAATTGCCAACGGCCGTTTATTGGGCGTTATGAATGTCTATCATTGAGCGTATACGTAAGTCCATAGCCAATCATGTCAGTTGTCAGTTCAAACTACAAGCTTCCGTTTGTCATGTAGTACGCGTCACCGTCTTGCCACACCTCCCCCGCTCTCTGATTGGGGCCCTAAATCTGGGACTCTCGCTTGGACGAGTTTCCAGGCCGCCTTCCAGTTCGAAACGAACGGAAGCGGCCTGGGAATTCCCAGGCTAGGTTTGAAATGCTCCAAATGATTCTACTGAAGGTGTAGAGGTTTAAAACACAGTACAACCTCTATTACCACATGACATCACAAGTGTTTTCTGAGAAGAAGAACTCAGCCTAAATATACAGGATTTAAACGTGTGTGAATGAAACAAAACATTATATATATATATATATATATATATATATATATATTTTTTTTTTGTTTGGTTTGACATTTGGTTTTCCAGGAAGTTGTTAACCGCTAGTCAAATTAGTAAAATTCATTGTGTTTGTGTCTTTCATGGCAAGTGCTATAGTGCAATGTAGCTGTATTTTTGTGTGTGTGTTTTTAGGTTTTAGTTTAAATTGCACATTTGGTGTCTGGTGAAAGGCAATTTCAGTCCTCTGTGTAATGTCTGTTACATAGTGAACTGACAATAAAGTACACTTTGACTTTATCTTTCTATAGTATTTGGTGGCAAAAGGAGAAATTCAATTTGTCAATTGGGCAAAAGTTTATTTGGTTTCAACCAAATAAACTTTTGACAAACTGAATTTCTCCTTTTGCCATGGATGCCACCTGGACAACTGAGGGATTCTACACACATCTTAAGAAAAGCCAATGAGCCAACCATCCTTAGACTGGTAAGAAAGTTGGAAAAGGACACAAAAAGGTTAGCAGAGAAGAGGAATCATTTACGCTTTAACCTTAGATGTCGACAGAAGCGACTTATTCCCAGGGCATAGGGCAGCCAGGTTAACCCAGCGTTACCTGAGAGGGATGCTCAGCCTTAGAATCAGCCATCTTTCAACCAAATAAACCTTTGTCCAGTTGACAAATTGAGTTTCTCCTTTTGCCGTGGGCTCCACCTGGGCGACTGAGGGATTCTACACATACATATATATATTTGCATTTCCTTAATCATATCCCTCTATTTTTACACAGAGTGATGTCAGTCTGGTCCCCACACCCTCCATCATGCCTCAAGCCAAAACCAAACACAGTCATCCAGTCACATTTGTTTATTTCAATCACAAATGTGGAACAAAAGAGCTCATTGATTACCTATCATTTACAAATCAAATAATTTTCCTTGTAAGCAACCATATTTGTTACAAATGGACCATGCCTGTCTCTGTTTGGCTACTCCTCCTCTCAATCACGCCTACATTTGTAAAGTATTGCAAAAAAGTGTATTCTGGATCTCAAACCCTTAAGACTATGTAAATCTGGTTCAGGTGGGTGTGATTGACAAGTGGATTAGCCAATCAGGGACACTCTTAATTCGTCGGCATCAAAACACACATTTCTGTCAAAATATGGCTGCTTATAAGGGAAAAAAATCATAGAAATGATCTAAACGTGGACTACAAGAGAACTAAACCAGGTCTACATCAGGACAAACATGGGCCCAAAAAATAACACAAATGAGTCGACTTAGTTTTGCAGTTGATCATTTTTATTGTCTTTATTTTTTTATTTTCTTAAGTGCAGTCATAAAAAGCCTCCATGCTAACACCAGACCCTAAACCTTAAATACTAAAAGTTGATCTAGAGATGTTTGATTGGTAGATAGTAGTCAATAACAAGGGTGTTTAAATACATGCATTCATCAGATATTTACAAAGCATCCATTTAAAACAGCTCTTTGAAAAATAATGTACAAAAAATAAAAACACGTCGTTAAGTTATTTCAGTCACTTTACAGTCTGTGTGGAGGGGGGTCCGTCTTCGAAACAATGTCCCAAATCCTTCAATCAATCCTTCAGTTTTCAATCTTAAAAAAATAATTAGAAGTCTACTATATGATTACAAACAAAACATTCATATTGGCACAATTAGAAAATTTGATTTAAAGGTGCTCTATGTAACTTTTCTAAAGATCTGACCTGTAACTTTGTCATGTGGTATAAGCTACTTTTCTCCATGGAGTTTAATGCCATACTGTGGAACAAGTATGGCACAGGAAAAATCTACTTTTTAAGTCCCTCTTTAAAAATACACTTTAAGAGTAAAAATTAAAAGTATTTTGCTGAGATTTTTAGAACTATCAAAGCATCAAATGTAGTGATTTTGATTCCGTTATTTTCTTAATTTTTCTAGCTCTTTTTGTGTATTTGGTTTGCTCAAAGTTGGGACGTTAACTCCAAAGTTAATGTGCTAAATTAAGTCTCATTTTGCCATTTCAGCAGGTCTCACACTGAAAAGAAAGAAAAAGTATTCTTTTCAGTCCAGATCTAAAATGTAATAGAGTAGAAAGTACAGAAAGCTGCTTTCAAATTATGTGCCCGGCCCCTGAAAAAACAGACACAAGTCGTCCCGGAGGCATTTTGAGTTATTCACAGATTCTGAAAGTGTACATTCTAAGCTTTCCAATGATGCCTTGCACATGGAAATCTGAGAACATTTGAAGAATTTCACATATAGTGAAGTAAAAGTATAAAATATCCACTGTAAAAATACTTAAAGTAAAGTAAGATGCCTAAAAATTGTACTTTAGTATTGTATTTTAACTTTTGTGCTTCATTACCATCAAACACTGCTCCATGGAGACAAGCAGGGAGCACCTTTAAAGTACGATTAGGGAAAATCCTGTTGAAATATTCCCTCTTCCTTTACACGCAGACAAAGTATTTCCAAGATTCCAACTAACTGAGACTTTAATCATTTCATTTAATACAATTTTGTGAACTAAAAAAGCACTGGTTTTACAAGAAGCTAAATTGCCCCAAACTGACATATAAAGTGATTTGACTGAAACCTTATATTATTTACTGTACAAAAGTGTGGTCTGCATGTGTTAAAGTTTGAGAATAGACTGTATATATTCAGCTCGGGGAAAAAATAAGAGACCACTGCATTTTTTTTTTCAGAAATCAGCATCTCTACATGTATTACAGCCATTCCATTCCAGCGTCTGTTGAATTCCAACACAAACACAAAGCTGAGCTACTTCAGTTCTTGCACCAGGAGTGGAATAAAGTCACCCAAGAACAATGTGAAAGACTTGTGGAGAGCATGCCAAGACGCATGAAAGCTGTGATTAAAAATAAGGGTTATTGCACCAAATAGTGATTTCTGAACTCTTCTTAAGTGTAAACATTAGTATTATGTTGTTTTAAAATGAATTTGATCTTGTTTTTTTGCATTGTTTAAGGTCTGAAAACGTATCTTTTTTGTTATTTTGACCATTTGTCATTTTCTGCAAGTAAATGCTCTAAACGATAATATTTTTATTTGGAATTTGGGGGAAATGTTGTCAGTAGTTTATAGACTCAAACAAAAAAATTTCCTTTTGCCCAAACACATACATATAAGTAGTAAAATCAGAAAAACGGATCATTTTGCAGTGGTCTCTTATTTTTTTCCAGAGCTGTATATAAATGAACGTAGCTATCCCTCATTTTGGTCTTAAAATGTTTGTATTAACCTGCTCTACATGATTGTGGTGGTTTTTTTTAATTTTTTAATTTTGCTATTTTGTCCATGAACAAATTCCTATTCCTAATATGGAACTGGCTCCAAATCCGCCCCATAACCACTGGCCTCTGTGAGCTTCATTTGACTGGAGCTGCTATAGCCGACGTCACATTCATTTCGTCCACTCAGTCTGAGTTTAAATTAGGAAAATTAGGCAATGAAGGGCCACTGTAGACTTCTATATTACAAAATGTGAAATGATAAGAATACAAATTGTAAGTTCTCTTCACGTAGCGACCGTTTTACCTCAATGTCGTCGTCTTCATTTGTCCACGAATTAAAGTCTTAATAGTAGCTTCGACTCAGTGCTTTGAGTCCTGTTAACAACTTAAATAATATACAGTATGCTGTATTCGGTGCATTGTCCAGCCGTCAGTAGTCGTCCCAAAAAATGTGAAATATATAAATACATAAGGAAAACATAGGGTTTTAAGTTGGAAGTTTACCACTGGATTGTCCTGTGTAGACCATTTCCCTGTAAGAAAAATAAAAAATACATGTTATTCTTTTAGTCTTTTAATGACTAGTTTTTGTTAGTAATACTACCTAGAAACGTAAGATATCACGACCCAAACATCCCAGAATCAAGCAAGAAGATAAAGAAATTTTAGTTGAAATTATAAGTAAAATAGTTAAAGGTGCATTGTGTAACTTTTTTGGTGGAGAGTCCGTCAAATGCTTTTAGTATTATTAAATATTATTGCTTTGTCTGGAATGTTTCACAGTATTAAACATGTTTATCTTCAGGTCAGATCTGTGGAGAGGCAACTCCACACAGTCTGAATGTTTTTCTAGGTATTTTTGAGTTATGAAACCACCTGTAACTGTAATGTCATACTGTGGAACATTTCAGGCAAAGCAATGACAAACAAGCAAATGACAGACCCATAACCAAAAAGTTACATCGTGTACCTTTAAAATATTTATTAATTTTAGCATGAGTCAGGAAAAACTACATGAAGATAAAACAGGACAGGAAATAGTGATGCTAACAGTCAGGTTGCCAGGCGTTGCTATGTACAGAGCTGGACTGCGTAGATTGTGGAAGTGGAAAAAGTAGAAATCATTTGATAAAAGAGAGTTTCTTCTGTTGTGACATACGCTGGTGCCATTGGTGTGTGTGTGGGCGGTAGCGGTCCCGTTGGCTGCCTGAGTGGAGGGAGTGCTCTGTCCGCTGATGCCTGCAGAGGGCGCTGTGGCTCGGGGAATAACAGTGTCAAAACCAACCTCTTGGGGACGCTGTGTGGAGTTGATTAATACATTTGATCATTTGTTAAAAGTAGTTGGATATGGGATTGTCCATACTTTCTGTAGTATACATTTACTGTATATATGAATAACTTTAAAGGGGTTGTGTTTTGTTTCATTCACTCACATGTTTGAGTTTTTATTCTTAGTCTGTCTACATTTCTAAACCGCAAAATGCCCTGTTCCACCTCATGCACTGTAAAATCCAAAACTAGGGTTAACTTACTTTACTCACAGCTATGGATCTCAGTGATTGTGGTAAAGTAACAGTCACTTTCAGGGCGAAAAAAGCATATTACTTGTCAGTGAAACTAAGGTAAACTTGAATGAGATGAGTAACTTCAACAGTGATGTATTATTGCCAAGAGTCCAGCTCCATTTCCTGTCTGTTCCGGTCCTCCTTTTGCTCCCTCCCTGTTTTTCCTACAGCCGCCACTCATTCCCGAATCCTCTCAGGGCAGTCTCTCTGTTCGTTTAGTCTCTATACACTCCCTCTGTTCTTTCAGTCTCTACACACTCCCTCTGTTCGTTCAGTCTCTACACACTCCCTCTGTTCGTTCAGTCTCTACACACTCCCTCTGTTCGTTCAGTCTCTACACACTCCCTCTGTTCTTTCAGTCTCTATACACTCCCTCTGTTCTTTCAGTCTCTACACACTCCCTCTGTTCGTTCAGTCTCTACACACTTCCTCTTTTCGTTCAGTCTCTACATACTCCCTCTGTTCTTTCAGTCTCTATACACTCCCTCTGTTCATTCAGTCTCTACACACTCCCTCTGTTTGTTCAGTCTCTACACACTCCCTCTGTTTGTTCAGTCTGTACACCCTCCCTCTGTTTGTTCAGTCTCTACACACTCCCTCTGTTCGTTGAGTCTCTATACATTCCCTCTGTTCGTTGAGTCTCTATACACTCCCTCTGTTCTTTCAGTCTCTACACACTCCCTCTGTTCTTTCAGTCTCTGCACACTCCCTCTGTTCGTTCAGTCTCTACACACTCCCTCTGTTCTTTCAGTCTCTATACACTCCCTCTGTTCGTTCAGTCTCTACACACTCCCTCTGTTCGTTCAGTCTCTATACACTCCCTCTGTTCGTTCAGTCTCTACACACTCCCTCTGTTCGTTCAGTCTCTACACACTCCCTCTGTTCGTTCAGTCTCTACACACTCCCTCTGTTTGTTCAGTCTTTACACACTCCCTCTGTTCGTTGAGTCTCTATACACTCACTCTGTTCGTTGAGTCTCTACACACTCCCTCTGTTCTTTCAGTCTCTGCACACTCCCTCTGTTTGTTCAGTCTCTACACACTCCCTCTGTTCGTGCAGTCTCTACACACTCCCTCTGTTCGTTGAGTCTCTACACACTCCCTCTGTTCGTTGAGTCTCTACACACTCCCTCTGTTTGTTCAGTCTCTACACACTCCCTCTGTTTGTTCAGTCTCTGCACACTCCCTCTGTTCTTTCAGTCTCTACACACTCCCTCTGTTCGTTGAGTCTCTATACACTCACTCTGTTCGTTGAGTCTCTGCACACTCCCTCTGTTCTTTCAGTCTCTGCACACTCCCTCTGTTCTTTCAGTCTCTGCACACTCCCTCTGTTCGTTCAGTCTCTACACACTCCCTCTGTCCGTTCAGTCTCTACACACTCCCTCTGTTCGTTCAGTCTTTACACACTCCCTCTGTTCGTTCAGTCTTTACACTCTCCCTCTGTTTGTTCAGTCTCTATACACTCCCTCTGTTTGTTCAGTCTCTACACACTCCCTCTGTTTGTTCAGTCTCTACACACTCCTTCTGTTCGTTCAGTCTCTACGCACTCCCTCTGTTCGTTGAGTCTCTACGCACTCCCTCTGTTCGTTCAGTCTCTATACACTCCCTCTGTTCGTTCAGTCTCTATACACTCCCTCTGTTCGTTCAGTCTCTATACACTCCCTCTGTTCTTTCAGTCTCTATACACTCCCTCTGTTCTTTCAGTCTCTATACACTCCCTCTGTTCGTTCAGTCTCTATACACTCCCTCTGTTTGTTCAGTCTCTATACACTCCCTCTGTTCGTTCAGTCTCTATACACTCCCTCTGTTCATTCAGTGTCTACACACTCCCTCTGTTCATTCAGTCTCTATACACTCCCTCTGTTCGTTCAGTCTCTATACACTCCCTCTGTTCATTCAGTGTCTACACACTCCCTCTGTTCATTCAGTCTCTATACACTCCCTCTGTTCGTTCAGTCTCTATACACTCCCTCTGTTCATTCAGTGTCTACACACTCCCTCTGTTCATTCAGTCTCTATACACTCCCTCTGTTCTTTTACTCTGCCAGATTACACCTGTTCACCTGTTTTGTTTCTTCCAGCATTTTTGACACCTAAGTGCCTTGGTTGAGCTCACATGGAATGATCGAGCGATATTATTTTATTGTTACACCTGTTGCGATGTGTTTTGAACTTAAGCTGAACAAAAGTTTTGCTATGTTTTTTTCAAGGAGTAATAAATATTCAAATCCTCCACTCTTGTGTACATAAGTAACATTTACTTGCTCAATTCAAGGCAATTGTTTTCCATGTTTTTCCAAGTAAAATGAAATTACTCTTAAAGTAAAGATATTTACTTTAATATTTCAGATTTGAGGTACTGCCTGATTAGTTGGCACAGCTTCACAACATGAGTTCTATGAGTGAAAACTAAAGTACACTTATCTTGCTATGCCTAGTTAGGTGAAAGGAATTTACTGTACACTAGAGTGAGAAAGTACTTAGCTCAGCTTTAGATTCACAGTCCACTTTAGTCAGATCTTTTAAGGCAATCGGTTTCCTAGATTTTTTCAAGTAAGTTCTTATTAGATTTTACAGTGTGTAGTGGTAGTTTTTAAGTTAACAGCTACCTTTTACTTTTACTTCAGTAGAGATTGGCAATTCCAGGTCTGAAATCATGCAAATTATTCTAGTGAAGGTGCATGGTGTTTAAAGGTCCCATGGCATGAAATGTTCACTTTCTGAGGTTTTTGAACGTTAATGTGAGCTCCCCTACCCTGTTTAGGCCCCCCCCCCATGGCTAAAAGTTGCGAAATGTCTAAACTGAGCATTTGCGGTCCTTTTCTGCGTTTGAAAAAAACACAGCTCAAACGGGCGATTCTCAACAAGGCACCTTATTGACGTCAGCTCGAAAAATGCAGCTCCACCCCCGTCTGTGTCTACTCAGCGTCTCTGTAAATCACGCCCAGAGAGTTTGGACCGCGAATGCGCTAGGCAATGCGAAATGCATTTTTTTTATTTGCCTGGAGGCACGTCCGAGTGTTTCTAGGCTCGGAAGTCCTTTATCTGAGCCTCTGGACCTTTGAACAGCAGTGGTTTAATTTTATTTTCTGTGGAAATGTGTTTATTTTTCAATGGAACGCTTCTCATCTCTTCTCCGCGCAAAAACGCAGAAATGGATCAGAGCGCACAGCTGAGAGCTGAGAGCGGAGAGTTTGGCCACGCCCCCACCCTCTACTATAGGCCATCTCTGTCCTCCTCATTTGCATTCAAGCAACAACTCCCATAATGGACTCTTCAGAGAGAGAAAAATTACTCTTTCTCATCTTATCTCTGTTTCTCATGCACTGAGTCTTGATTTTGAAGAAGGATTCATTTACAGTATTAGGGAACCATTAAGGAGCCATATAAAAGCATCAAGAAGTACCATGTCATGGGACCTTTAAAAACAGTGGAGTATTACAGTACAACATGACATCACAAGGTGGCGAGAAGAACTCAGCATAAATATTCAGGGTTTGTGTGTTAAACATGTGAATGAAACAAAATAAAACTCCAAGTGTGTTTTTGATGAGGAAACAACATTGTAAAATAGAACTTTTGCATAATATTTCATGGCAAAGTACAATATAATTAATAAAGAAAACTGTCTCTTGCCCCCTTCTGGGATTATGACATCATGTACTATAATCAGTGGTGGAACGTAACAAAGTAAAAGTAATAAAGTATTGTACTTAATTCCAAATTTGAGGTATTTGTACATTACTTGGGTACATTTTAAAATGAATATCATCCATGTTTCAATTAGACTAAAACGTAAAAGTATTTTTTATTATTGTCCTGCTGAAAAGGCTGGGGTAAATATTCACTGCGTGCACATGGACGAGTGTAATCCGATTGCAAACGGATTGGGATCGTATCGAATTCATGTGCACAGGCTAAGGATCGTATAGGGATTGGTTTCCCGAATCCAATTGGAACCCCTGGCTTAGGCCGATAGTAATCCGCTTGGTGCCGCCTTGTGCACGATACCGGATCAGATTGGCGTACTGTGCATGTGCAGGAATTTTCGCCAGGGATTTCACCCGGAAGTGGCAGTAGGCGCCGACGCCATCCTAAGTACCTATTGTTGCCGGGAAAGTCAGACAAAACCATGGCTGTGAAGAAAGAATGCACAACACGTACACCAATGCTGCTCCGTCAAACTCCTCGAACGCCATCTTTGTATACCGCCACATAGTTTTTATTGAGTAGCCATCACCCGGAAGTAGTTGGACTACAGCGCCACATAGCGTAGCGGAGCCGGCCAGGTCGCTGACCATTATCCGATTACACGAGCTTCATGTGCACTGGGATCTAAGGAGAGACCACCTACCGAGTAACGGGATCGAATTTGGAGAAATCCAATCCGATCCTACCATGTGCACGCACTGACTGATTCAGTTGTTTTTTGTTTAACAACATTCAGCACTTTATTACTCGAAAACACTGCGCAAAATACTCCTACTTTTTACTCTTTAAGTATATTTTAAACAGGTACTTCATGTGATACTTTAACTTCAGTAATTTTTGCTCCAGTACTTTTACTTAACTAACAAAACTGAATACATCTTCTATCACTTACTTTAATCTATGACATCATGTACTATAATCGGAATACAAGTAAAATAAAAAAACATTTTTTTCCACTGTTGCTATTTGCCTATTCATATGAGCTTGCCAGTTTCCAGTCCCTGCTCCAGGTATATTCAAATATCTGTGTATCTTTAACCAAATCATGTGGCTGGACTCACATTTGCTGTTGCCTTTGTGATGAGGGCCAGTTCTGTTGGCTGGTAGACCGAAGCGCGCAGCTGTCCGGTGTAGCCACTGTAGGGGGACACTGGTTTGGAGCCTAAAAAAGAAACACCCGAAAAAAATAAATAAAACTGAAATGGTTGAATATGCAATTAATCCACATTATACTATAGTTTTATTGTATGAAAACAAACTTCATAGTTCGAACATCACATTTGGAGTAAGGGTTCACTGTGTAACTTTTGATGTAGAGGGTTTTGCCACTTCATTTCCATGGAGATGATAATCCTTGAAGTGGTTCAGTGGTTCCATAGCATGACATTAAACTTTAATCTTACATTTAATACAATTTCAAGTGTTTTTACTGCTCATAAATTAAACAAAACACAACTCCAAGTATGTTTTTGATGAAGAAATAACATTATATCATAGATCAGGACCCTATAAATAAAAAAATAGCAGTGGGTCTAGTTCTGCTGTAGTCCTGTTTTTCATCAAATGCATATGCAAAAATTACTTGTGTATTTCCATCAGTGAATTATGATGTATGTATTTTTTTCAGTCGCTAACTGTGAAATCTCATGTTCATTTAAGGAGCCCACTTCACTAAAAATAGAAGCATTATTGATCCAGCTGTAACTCAAAGTCTGTTGCGTAAATACAGTGCACTTAAGCCTTGCACTGTGGTCAGCTTTAACTGGAGTGGTTATGGGTGAATGGTGGGTTGGAAAGACAAGAGCTTTTGTATTTTTCTATTTTCTATACACAGGTCACAGGGCTATGGTGTACTGGGGCCAAGTAGAGACAAGGGAAGTAATTAGAGAATCGATTTTTGAGTTTAAAAGGTCCTATATTATGCAAAATTGATTCTTGAGAAATTTGTGTCATGTTATAAGGTTGTTACCTCATCAAAAACATATTGGGAGTTGTTTTGTTTCATTCACACATGTTTGAGTAATCCTTATTATTAGTCTATCTACATCTCCAAAGCTCTGAATGCCCTGTTCCACCTTGTGATGTCATGAAGTGGTTAACAGTTACCCTTTACATTTTATTTTAATAGCAATTGGCAATTCCAGCACTGAAATTATCCAAATTATTCTAATGAAGGTCTATGGAGTTTGGAAATACAGTAGAGCACTTCCTTTATCACAAGAGTGTTTTCTGTCTGAGAGAAGAACTCAGCCTAAATATGCAGGGTTTGTGTGTTAAATATGTGTGAATGTGTGAAACAAAACAGGTGTGTTTTGGAAGAGAAAACATAACAGATCAGAAAATAGCATGATATGGACCCTTTAAATTCCCAACTACATAAAAGAGGCCCTGCCCTTCAATTCCCATGGAGAAGTGAGGAGTATTTTAAGATTAAGGTCATTTCTGAGTTCAATTTGTGTAGCATTTATAACTTTTACATGACAACAAATTCAGGATATCTTCGTAACTACTGTAAGTAGTTCTTACAACTACAATTGAAATTTTTTTAATGCTTTTTCCTAAGCGGATTCAAAATAACTACAGAAGTAAAAATATCCAAATCTCATGGTTTGACATTTATTGCAAGATTTTGTGGAGGCAAAAAACAAAATTGTGAATATGCTTATATGATCATTTAAAAATGCCTTGACTTCGGTCATAATGAAAAACAAGATGAAGTGATTAATAAGTTATTTTTTCATGTAGTCTGCACTGAAACAGAGCAAAGGATCATGGTCTCTGTTCCTTCTGTTTATTTAGTTTATTTGGATGCAGCGCTGTAATTTATTTTATGGTTGTTCGTTTGATTACATTAGGTGTAAATATTTGTAACCTTATTACTACTACTGAAAAAAATGCAGTACTTGAGTATTACTGTTCCTCCCACACCTGAAGTCTCTGTTGTGCTCCTCTCGTTAGCGTGGCCGAGCTAACGAGCACCAGGAGCATCACTCACAGTCTGTCTCTATGGCAACAGGCGTGGCCATCGTCCCCATAGAAGCAGGGATGTATGTAGTGAAGTTAAGATGAAATAGGGTCATTAATCAAAACTTACTTGGATGAATTAGTAGTTGTAGAGATAAAATATTTTGTAATGTATTGTATATTAAAATTGACTCGTGTGAGCTTTTAGTTGTTAGAATGTTTTTATCTCATCAAAAACATAGCTAGAGTTGTGTTTTATGTTTCATGTTGTGTTTTGTTTCATTCACACATGCTTGAGTAACCCTTTATGTCTCCCAAAATGCTCTGGCCCACCTTGTGATGTCATGAAACAGTAGTTTTCAAGTTAACAGCAACTTTTTAACTTTTAGGACAGTAGAGACAGGTAAGCCCTAGTGAAGCTGTATGGACTTAAAAACAAAATGGAGTACTTCCTGTATTACCACATGACATCACAAGGTGGAACAGAGTGTTTTCTGTTTGAGAGAAGAACTCAGCCTAAATATGGGCCCTTTAATAGATAGCTTCAATAATTTCAATGGTTAAAAGTCATTGAAATTATGGTTAAAATTTCACGCATTATGCTGAGACCCATGCAAAGCAATTTTACCTATACTTCCAATTATGTGTCTTACCCATTTTTTATGTTTTAAAAATCACTGAAATCACTGTAAACGTCTGTATTTTGTAACAGCAGCATTAAATTCTGCAATGTCAACAACAGTCCTTACATAAGACGCAGTGTCGGACATTTTGACTCGGTTACAAAAGCTGATATGGCTTCAGGATCTAATTTCTTCATTATATAAGACACTTACATAACAGACGGATCAATACTTTAACATGAGTAGATTAAGAGGTTTCCTATAAAGGCTAGATGTATTTTCTTTGCATGTATGATACAAAACCTACGGGAAAACATACTACCAAATACAAAATCCGCTTTTCTCCACAAACATGTTCTGAAATGCATTGTAAATGTGGATACCTTTCAGTTTTTGAGGGCTGAAATAGAACTTGAAATATACTTTTTTTTTTTATACCTATTGCTGTATCCCTGGTCTCTGATCAAATAAATATATTTGAATTCAAATATAGAATAACAAAACAAAGTAACATTTTCTTTCGATTCTGTACCAAATTATTCCAAAACCAGTATTACCTTAGTAGCACCTGTTATTGCAATTGTACTTGTGCAATGCAACACTACAATTTATCTATTGAGACAAATAAAAGTATTATATTTCAAAATTGTATTGGTACCACGGTCGGACTGGGAACTAAAAAACAGTCTTGGACTTTTTCCACTCAAATCGGCTGAGGTTGACCAGCATTTTTCCGGTAGTCCGAACCTGGTACTTTTTAATGATCCAGCTGTCTGATCCTCTATAATTTAGTCATTTATATCTCAGTATTCTCTCAAATCTTAATACTACTGTATGTTTTTAAAATATGCATATCATTCTTGATGCTAAAAAGATAGTTGATAGTTTGTTCAACCCTTAACCTAACCATCATCTTAAAATGCCAAAACTACAACTGTCTTCCTTTGTCTCCCTCGAAAGCCCATTAAACCCACTACATGTGTCACATACCATGGCTGGGTTCATCCATGGAGAAGGCCTTATTCTCCATAAACATATTCTGAGAGCTCTGTTCCTTCAGGATGGTCTCGTAGCCTACTGGTCTGCTCGGATACATGTCCTGGCCCATTCCTTGCTCCTCCTCCTCTTCACCGGTCAAACAGCAGATTTCAGGGATCGTGTGAACTATCAAAAATGCCCACGCATTCGCCACTAGCGCTATAGTTAAGGTTGGATCGTCGTAAGTTGGTCCCCCTGTTCTTTCATTGCCGAAAACGTACATCACTATCCATGCAATCCAAATGAAGATTGACAGCAGGGTTGCAATCAGGATGCTTGCCCCTTCCAGCTTCCATTGCTTGTGTTTACCACACATTATCACCAAACTTGCCACAAAAGATGCCAAAATTAGCGTCATAACATAAATCAAGGCCATCACAAAATCTTCGTTAGCAATGTTGCATGGAGTTGCAGTTGCTAGCCCGATTTCCGTCTCGTTTAGCGCCGCCAATGGGCTACGGACAATTGTGATGATTAGCCATTCTGTGTTGATGATCGCTTCGACTAGCCATAGACCGAGCATACCCAGAAATAGTACCCAAGATGGTGGAGCTGAATTGCGTCGTACAAGGAAATTCAACCTCACGGCTTGCATCAGCAAACAAGCGAAGCATCCAGCGAAAAGCACGCCGAATAGAAACCTCCTTGACGCACAAGTCGCAAAATCTTTTTTGACGATGAAAGCGAAAGTTAGGCAAAATAGTCCAAATGTTGCAATCAAAAAGAAGGCGTGGAGAGCTATGGAGCTACGCCGGTTTTTGTCTTGGGTGAAAGGGATGCTAGCGAGGAGTGCTATGAATAAAACGAAAGAGAAAACAATGCCAGCTGCCGCAAACGCTTCAAGCACAATGCCCCAGACTGCGTCCAAGTCGCACAGATTGTAGTAGAGAGAGTCCACGTTGGAGCCACAGCCACGAGGGACAGAGGAGTTGATCGACATGGTTCAGATGGATGAATGGATGGATGGAGGAAGACCTGGAGAAAGGAGAGACAAAAAAAAAAGTTTGAGAATGTTTTTGAATATTTTAGGTTGGGCTTTTGGGTTTCAAATGACAGCAAATGAATAAGTAACACTGCACTGCACTTATATCATCAAAACATACTTGGAGTTGTTTTCTTTCATTCACAAGTTTACTTTAGACTTATTTAGGATATTTAGGCTGACTTCTTCTCTTAAACAGAAAACACTGTTCCACCTTGTGATGTCATGTGGTAATGCAGGAAGTGTTCCTCTGTGTTTTTAAAGGTCCCATGGCATGAAATTTTCATTTTCTGAGGTTTCTGAATGTTAATGTGAGCTCCCCTACCCTGTTTAGGGCCCCCTCATGGCTAAAAGTTGCGAAATGTGTAAACTGAGCATTTGGGATCCTTTTCCGCGTTTGAAAAAAAGACAGCCCAAACGAGCGATTCTGAACAAGGGAACTTTCTGACGTCACTCTCGCGGAAAGTTTTCCACCCCCCGTTTGGATGTCTACCCACCGTCTCTGGAAATCACGCCCAGAGAGTTTGGACTGCGAACGAGCTACGAAATGCGAGATGCGTTTTTTTAATTTGCCTGGAGACACGTGAGAGTGTTTCCAGGCTCGGATGTCCTTTATCCGAGCCTCCGAACCTCTGAAACAGCAGTGGTTTAATTTTATTTTCTGTGGAAATGTGTTTTTTTTAATGCAACGCATCTCATATCTTCCTCCGCACTTAAAACACGGAAGTGGGTGACCGCTAATCCAGGAAACAGCGGCGTATTTGGCCACAACCCACCTGTTGCACTGGCCTGTCTCTGTCCTCCTCATCTGCATTCAAGCAACAACGCCCAGAATAAAGGCTTGATTTTGAAGAAGTATTCATTTACAGTATTAGGGAACCATTAAGGCGCCATATAAAAGCATCAAGAAGTACCATGTCATGGGATCTTTAAACTCCATACACCTTCACTAGAAACATTTATATAATTTCAGCCTTGGAATTGCCAATCTCTACCCAACCAAAGGTAAAAGGTCTCTGAAAACCTCCACAACATGACATCGCAAGGTGGAATGGAGCACTTTGAGCTTTTTAGATGTAGACAGACTGTAGACACACAAGTTAAATCCATGTCTGATTTAAACATATCTACCTTGTATCTGGGGACACCGGTAGGTCACTTGAAATTTTAAATCTAAATCTGTCATGGTTCTTTTAATTCATAATAAACAAATAGTTTATTAAGAATAACACAGGCTTAGTAACTCTAATCCTTTGTTGGTTTGTCATTTAATGCCCAGTATTACATTATATATTTTGTTCGTGACAATACAAACATGGGGCGCAACCAAACTCTTCTATAACGTGTAAAATAACATTCATAGTTTCCATGACGAACCCAAGGACCGTCAGGCTGGATGAGTGTAAGTGGAGTCTCAAAGGAAAACGCCAATGTCAAACAAAGATTGTCAATGAGATGTTTAAAATGCCACAGAGTCTGAGGTAAAAGGATAACTGCCTCCCCCACACTGATAAGATTGTCTGAGATGGGCTCGTGAGATCCTAATGGTTTAAACTGGCGATCAGCACACACACTTATCTTGACATGACGGGGCAAATTAGGAAGGGTCACTTAAGCTTAAGGTGCTCTGTGTAGCTTTTCAGGTGGAGGGTCGACTATTACATTTGTCCATGGAGATGTTATTCCTCGGTAGACCTTTCTATCATGAATTTAGACAATTGCAAGTGCATTCTTACAATGGGAGGACTTGCTTCTTTTATAATTTGATATACTAAGAGTGTAAGGCATTTATGAGATTAAGGGCCCGTCCACACGACAATGTTTTTTGGTGGAAATGGAGAAGGTTTCATTCGTTTTGGCCTTTCGTCCACACTGTGCCGGCGTTTTTGATGGGCGAACACAGTGTTTTTTGAAAACGGATTCCAGAGTGGAGAAATCTGAGAACGCCGGAGTCGTGTTGTTGTGTGGCCGAGCAAAACGCAGCTTTTGGAAAACGATGTTGCAATGTTTGTTTGCAGAAGGGAAAGGACTTGATCCGCATGTGCTCTTTGTAGTATTGCGTTTCCGGTGGCTCTGGCTGTTTCCTGTTTACAGCGCCACATATCGGTGTGGCATATGTATTACATCATTTTCACTCAGCGCTCCGTTTTTGTCTGGACGTGAATATTTACTGATCCAACACGTGTGTGGACCCGAATTTTTTTCAACCCGCATAAAAAATATCCAGGAGCGTTGAGCGTTTTTTCACAAAGAAAAAAGTGCATAGGATTTATTAAAAAAAAACCAAAACTAATCATTTATTTATTTATTTATTTATTAATAATGTATCAATAAATCATTAATTAATAAATTATTAATTAATAAAAATCGATTTTTGGCATCAAGAATCGATGCAGTATTGTGAAAGTTAGTATTGCGATGCATTGTCATGACGATTATTTTGCACACCCCTAGTGGTAAGTAGGCTAATATTAATATTATTATGCAGTGAAATTAGTAATACTGTTGAAATGGTACCTTAATTTAATTTAAAATGAACAGTAGCTACCAAGCCACAGGAGGTGGGAGCCCCCCTCAAAATCTTTCACCTGCAGAGGAGCTGGCACTGGCCCTAAACCGGGGTCGCCCACTGGTGGAGGTAATTGAAGGAGGGACCCCATCAAAGATCCTTCCTGCGAGTTCTCGTGAAGAGTATATTCAAGGTATTCTCTAGACTAATGCTTGCCTCAGCTGTGATCCAAGCATTTGTGTATTTTAAAGGTCCCATGGCATGAAATTGTCACTTTCTGAGGTTTTTGAACGTTAATGTGAGCTCCCCTACCCTGTTTAGGCCCCCCCCATGGCTAAAAGTTGCGAAATGTCTAAACTGAGCATTTGCGGTCCTTTTCTGCGTTACACAAAACCAGTGTTGAAACGGGCGAGTTCGGACAAGGCACCTTTTTGACGTCAGATCGGCAAATGCAGCTCCAGCCCCTCCCTCTGTCTCCGCTCAGCGTCCCTGTATATCCCGCCTATAGAGTTTGGACTGTGAATGCGCTACAGTGCGAAATGCGTTTTTTTATTTGCCTGGAGGCACGTCCGAGTGTTTCTAGGCTCGACCCTCTGGACCTCTGAAATACCAGTGGTTTAATTTTATTTTCTGTGTAAATATGCTTTTTTTCATTGCAAAGTCTCCCATCTGTACACGGAAGAGAGGAGACAGAGCTGCGCCGAGCTGCGCCGAGCTGCGCCGAGCTGCGCCGAGCTGCGCCGAGCTGCGCCGAGCTGCGCCGAGCTGCGCCGAGCTGCGGGGAAACCCGCCCCCCCGCTCCTTAGCCAATCTCTCTGTCCTTCTCATTTGCACTGAAGCAGCAACACTCAGAATAAAGCATTTTAGACACATATCTAGCCTCATGAAGACTGTCAGAGTCATATTTCATGCAGTGAGTGTTGATTTTGAAGAAGGATTCACAGTATTAGGGAACCATTAAGGAGCCATATAAAAGCATCAAGAAGTACCATGTCATGGGACCTTTAATAGTATGCTTGTGTTCTAGTTACTGAAGATGGCGTACACTTGGACCCTCCTCAGCAGTCCTCCAGCAGTGGCCTCACACCAGAATGTCATACCTAATGTCTTTTATTGTTTTATGCCTATTGATGGAAATTGATAAATAGGATTTCATTAAAAAGGCTTGCACAGCATCTCTGAAGCAAATTTGTTGAATCATTGAAATGTTGCATCATGGAGTGTGCCTGTTATTTGGCTACATTTTGTTTTAAAAGTAAAGGTTTACCTTTAACTGTATTCTTTGATAGAGATGTCACATAAAATATAAAGTGTCAGTGTCGTCAAGTGAGAGTGATGTTAGGCCCAGCTGATATAAGATCTATGATTATATGAATAATTTTAGGTTAAATTCATTAACATTTGTGTAATATGTTGCAAATATAAATTTGTGAAAATATAACAAAAAAATTAACTTGCGCATGTATCCGTCAATAACAGGAATCGAACCCGCGACGCCCACACAAAAGACGCAGGATGGAACCACTCGACCAAAGTGTTTCTCAAGAAAAGCTCTGGAATTATTCTATGTGCTAATGTCATAAAGACAGCGGTTCAAAAAGCATATTTTTAAATTACCGGAGATTTGTCAAGAACCAAGAACGTAAGGTAATTAATTTTTTTGCTGAAATTGTTTTCGGACAACACAGATACTCATGCGGGAGGTGTGCGGAACTGTTTGTTTGACACTCTGTTTACGTCAGGTACGTATTCTCTGCGACACGGCCTGATTAAGCCGCACCTTTAGCCTGCCCGGTACCAGACTTTCCGCTAAAACCATGTTGCCCCAGCAACTCAGCGGGGACTAAGTTTAGCGAGCGTCATGGAACCGAACTCTCACTAAAACTAGCGCGAACTGTCGAATAAAGCCGGGCTTTGCGCTTAGTCGCTTTCGTGGAATACCCCTCTGGAGTTGTGTTTTGTTTACACACGAACATTTACTGTATGCTTTTAACTGTATGTTTAATTGTATTAGGGGTGGCACGGTTCATGAAAAAACGACGAACCGTTTGGTTCGCTTGTCACGACGAACCGTTCGGTGCGCCCCTGACGGTTCCAGGCATGCGCAATGTATACTTGCCTCTGGCATGCCCGTATGTAACCTTTCGCGAGAAAGATGAATGAGTGCGGTAAATAAAGTTAGATAGAAATGGCAAGTGAGAGTGGAGTGTCATTTAAGTCCGGTGTCTGGGGAAAAGCGGAAAATCACGGACACCCCGGTCCTCCCAGGCCACCGCCGAAATGCGCTCTAATCAGAGGCATTGAGGAAAGGAAAGGGTTTTGTTTAACTGTAGGTGACATAGTTACTGCCACCAGATCGGAGAGATGGTTCCAATAATGGGCTTAAAGTCATGTCAAATTCAGATTGTGTTATTATTACATTGTATTAAGATTTTATATTTCATTAGATTATTATATAATCTTATAACCTTTTTTAATGTTATATCCTGTTATTGTGTTATTAAGATAAATGGATATAAGGTGTATTTTGAAAGAAACCAATAAGAACCGTACAGAACTGAAAACCATGAACCTTAAACCGTGATATGAACCGAACCGTGAATTTTGTGAACCGTGCCACCCCTAAATTTTATTTAACTTTATTTATGTTTTGTATTTGTTTATTGTTGTAAGGCGACCTTGAGTGTCCAGAAAGGTGTCTAATAAATAAAATGTAAACCCTGCATATTTGAATTCTTCTCTCAAACACTCCTTGCGATGCCATGTGGTAATAAAGGAAAAGCTCCATGCACCTTCACTAGAATAATTTGGATTATTACGGCCATAGAATTGCCAGTTTCATCTAAACAAAAGGTAAAAGGTGCTGTTAACATGAAAACTACCACTACATGACATCACATAGTGCAACCAAAGCATTTAGAGCTTTGGAGATGTAGAGGATTACTCAAACACGTGCAAATGAAACAAAACACAACTCCAGGTATATTTTTGAGGAGGTAACAACATTATAACATGGCTTAAAGCTCATGAGAATCAATCTTGTATAATATACCACCATTAATAGAAAGGCCCACAGCTAATTCTTTGTCAATGAAAAGATTCAAATGTTGAATCAAGAAATGTGACTATTGTTTTCTAGTATGAACTCACCCTTTTATATGGTCAAGATCTATTTAGTTACTCCCATGTACTGTATCTATTTAGTTACTCCCATATCAAAACCCTTATAAAAACCTTCAGAGCGTTAAACATAGAACTGAAAAACATTAACTAGGAGTTTACTTATTACTCGAGGGTTTGGACATACAGTACCTCAACATTTCTGACTCTTTAGCCACTGCCAGAAGTGCCAGAGAACACTGAATCAAATCAAATATTTATTCATTTATTGTAGTAACAGAACCTCTTTCCTGTATATTACTTTGTGCTTTGTTTTCTATTATGCACCTTGTTTTTTTATACTACTACTACTACTACTACTACTAATAATAATAATAATAATAATAATAATACTTCTAATGCTACAAATCCTGCTACTAATAATATTACTATTACTACTACTACTACTTCTAATGCTACAAATACTGCTACTAATAATATTACTATTGCTACTACTACTACTACTACTAATAATAATACTTCTAATGCTACAAATACTGCTACTACTACTATTACTACTACTACAACTACTACTACTACTACTAATACTTCTAATGCTACAAATACTGCTACTACTGCTGCTACTACTACTACTACTGCTACAACTATTACTACTACTACTGCTACAACTATTACTACTACTACTACTACTAATAATAATATAATACTTCTAATGCTACAAATACTGCTACTACTATTAAAACGACTACTACTACTACTACTACTTTACTAGAATACTGTTCCTTCGTGTGCAGTGTATAAATCTTTGACAAAATTCAATATGTGAACTACTACAACAACTACTACCACTACTGTTATATTACTATTGCTACTACTACTACCTCTACCATTACTACCACCACCTCTTCTTCTACTACTACTATTACTACTACTACTACTACTACTACTTTACTAGCATACTGTTCCTTGTCGTGCATTATATAAATCGTTTACAAAATTCAAAACTGTTTACCAAGGGCCTGAACCAAAACTAAAATAATGAGTGTACTATTTATGGAGCTCATGACTTGTGCTTAGTATCTCCTCCCTTTCTTCTTTATCCATCCTTCTAATTAATGTGTTTTCTCTGTCACATTTACTTTACTGGGAGTGGATCCAGACACATAGGTGCTGCTGGACTGTGTGCGTCAGTGCAAAGAAATACAACAATGTGTCACGCTGATAATTTTGTTATATGGTCATTAAGGTGTGTGTTTCTAGTCACATTTCTATGACAACAACGATGAAACCGAGATATGAAATGACACATATTTGTTATGTAGTCATTAAAGGTCCTATATTACTCAAAATTTAAGCCATGTGATAATGTTGTTACCTCATCAAAAACATACCTGGAGTTGTGTTTTGTTTCTATTTGTTTCTATCTACATCTCCAAAGCTCTGTTCCACCTTGTGAAGTTGTGGTTTTCAGGTTAACAGCCTCGTTTTACCTTTAGTTCAGTAGAGATTGCCAATTCTGAAAATTATCCAAATGATTATCCAAATGATTCTAGTGAAGGTGTATGGAGTTTAAAAACACAGTGGAGCACTTCCTGTATTACCACATGACCTCATGAGGTGCTAAATATGCAGGGTTTTTATGTTAAACATGTTTGAATGAAACAAAACACAACTCCAGGTATGTCTGAGATGAGGAAACAACATAGATCAGAAAACGGCTTTAGAGGCACTTTAAAAAATTCATAATTCTAATTCAATTTCATAATTTCATAATTCTACCTAAATTAACACAAAAACATGCTCCATAGGTAAAACCCTCCAGATGAGGTCCTGACCAAGCTTAGCAATAAGATCATGGAGATGAGTCCCTGGGCGCCTGAAAGATGAGCTGCCCACTGCTCGTGAAAGGATGGGTCAAATGCAGAGAATAATTTCCCTACATGGATAAATAAAGAATAAAAAATAAATAAATAATATACTGCATGGTATTAGTGATTTTTTGTTTCTAATTAGACATAAATTAATGCACAATAACAAAAATAAAGTTGTACTTATATGTCATGTTTTTACTTAAATTTGATGGAACAGTATTCTAAGTATTCAGAAACACTACTCTGATTGGACCATGTATCAGTATATGATACAGGTATTCAATATTATATATATGCTGTCAGGCGATTAAAAAATCTAATTAATTACAGGACTTGTAATTAATTACAGGATTTGTAATTAATTAATAGAATGAATTGTATTTTAATCTCGTGAGAGAGAGAATGAGAGAGAGAGATTGAGAGAGAGAGAATGAGAGAGAGAGAGATTGAGAGAGAGATTAAAAGAGAGAGAGAGATTAAGAGAGAGATTGAGAGAGAGAGATTGAGAGAGAGAGAGACACACAGAGAGATTGAGTGAGAGAGAGAGAGAATGAGAGAGAGATTGAGAGAGAGATTGAGAGAGAGAGTGAGAGAGAGAGATTGAGAGAGATTAAGAGAGAGTGAGAGAGAGATTGAAAGAGAGAGATTGAGAGAGAGAGATTGAGAGATTGAGAGAGGATGAGAGAGAGAGAGAGAATGAGAGAGAGAGAGATTGAGAGAGAGTGAGAGAGATTGAAAGAGAGAGAGAGAGATTGAGAGAGAGTTTGAGAGAGGATGAGAGAGAGAATGAGAGAGAGAGATTGAGAGAGAGAGAGAGAGAGATTCATTCGTTTCCCAAATTCTGAAAGCATGGTTTGGTGGTTTGGTGGTTTGTTAGGTTTGTTGGTTTGTTGAAGTGCGCTCACGCTTGCTCTATCACCGGTAACAATGTAACTTGTCCGGACGTGTTTATCATTCAAACGATCCATCAGCCTGGAGCAGCTTCGGTGATCGGAAAATTCTTTTTGACAAAAGCTACAAATGAGCGCGTTCTTGTTGATAGTCCCGTCTTCGTTCTTTTTATAAATAAAGGCCCTGGCAGCGATTTGCTTGCCACACGCCAAATTTAAAATGCGCACATTGAATAGCCACTCATAATTAATCGCGTTAATTTCCAGTGTAATTAATTAATCTAATTAACGTGTTAACCTGACAGCCCTAAAATACATTCTTCTTCTTCCCATCACTGCTCATATATTAAATACTAGTCACTGATGGTTGTTTGTAGATGTCTTGCCAGAGGACACAACAGCCTTATGTAGTAGTGGTAGTAGGAATCCAACCTTCTATATTTAGTTGAAGTAGCCATAGTAGGAACAGCTGTAGTAACAGTAGCTAAGTGAACTGTGCTTTCCTTTACTTTCAAATATCACTTAACTAAGTTTGGAGGAGGGTTCACCAGCTGCTTGTATCACAGTAATGCTATTATACAATATGGCATCACTTATCCGTCTCCATGGGAACAAGCAGATAAAACTGTGGAGAGGCAAGCCCGGTCACAGTAGAGTTAGATTTAGACTTAGACTTAGACAAACTTTATTGATCCACAAGGGAAATTGTTTGGGTACATTAGCTCAAACATCAAATATAATATAGATGGAATATCAAAAAAAGAGCAACAGACCGGTGTCAAATGAGACATAATTATAAGAATAAAAAAATGATAATAAATGTGTATGTACAAATCAGAATAAAATAGAAAAAATAAGTAATACAATATAAAATACAATATTAGACCTAATTAGACTTAGACTTTAGACTATCTGAGCAATAAAAACACCTTTCTGGATAAATGCAAGTCAATGCATTAAAGTGGAACATTCCAGGAAAAGGAGTAACGTGATCATGGAAACAAGCTAGGGCATGGATACTCCACCCGAAAAGTTACACAATGCACCTTTAAGGACACAGATTTTAGTAGTATCGGGATTATATTTTTGTAGTTAATATGTACCACAACAAAGCTAAACTACTTTATTATGAAGGAGCAGTGTATATTGTGTGTACTGCCCTCCCTGCTAACTGATCTAACCATTTTTTTCTCTTCCCTGTGTCTGTAACACAGCTCTGTCAGTCAATGAGAATGTATTGATTTGTCTGTTCACTGTAATTTAATACAAAAGAGAGAGACCAGGGCGATGTTTATTCATAACTTTAACTGCTCGAAAACCTTAGCAACTGTCTCATGTAGCATTGATTTAAAGTAACACCGTCGTACACAGTCAATATTTGTCCAGTCAATCATTAACCGTACAAAAAGTCCAATAGGAGATTGTATTCTAGGCTGGTTTTGCATGGGAACACATATACCGGCTATTAAAAGGATAAAAATAAACTTTATTACCTGAAAGTCGCAGTATGCAATTTAAAGGTGCAATTGTGTGACTTTTCTGGTGGGTCTGTCAAATGCTTTTCTCCATGGAGATGTTATTGCTTTGTCTGGAATGTTTTACAGTATGACATAAAACAATTAAACCTTTCTATCGTCATGGAGACCAAACCAGGCAATTACGGGTCAGATCTGTGGAGAGCCAATCTCGCTCACAGTCAGAATGTTTGTAAAAATATAGGTATTTTTGAGCTTTAAAAGCACCTGTAAATGAATACATGTAGGTAGAGCTGTTTAATGTCATACTGTGGAACATTCCAGGCAGAGCAATGACATATCTACCAGAAAAGTTACACAATGCACCTTTAATACAGGATCATAAGATTGTAGTAATTGTCAAAAAGTAATATAAGAAAATAATAAAACCTTAAACTAGTATTGAAACTCCTCAAAAACAGACCTTGAGGTATGTTTTCAGTAATCATTTATTATTAGTCTGTCTACATCTCCAAAGCTCAAAATGTTCTGTTCCACCTTGTGATGTCATGAAGCGGTAGTTTTCAGCTTCAACAGTTTCAGTTTCAACAGCTACCTTTTACATTTTGTTCAGTAGAGACGGGCAATTTCAGGGCTGAAATCATCCAAATGATTCTAATGAAGGTGTATGGAGTTTAAAAACACAGTGGGGCACTTCCTGTATTGCCACATGACATCAGAGTTTTCAGTTTGAGAGAAAAAATCAGTGTAAATATGCAGGAGTTGTGTGTTAAACATGGGAATAAAACAAAACACAACTCCAGGTATGTTTTAATGAGGAAACAACAATATAACATAGATCAGAAAACAATGTAATATGAGCCCTTTAATCTATATTATTAGAACAAATATAAAACCACATGGCAAGTAGAAAAATTATTATTATTTTTTTTGTTGATGGTTGGTACATTACAGTACAGTGTGGTGTTGTTATCTTTATGATATCCAAATAAGTACTGAGTCTTTTCTGGCCAAGTTTGCAAACATGACGTCATGATGAGGCTATGCTGGTCCATCTATTTTGAATATCAGCCACAGGTGGAACCATGTGACCATAAAGTGATTTGTGATCTATTGAAGTGTCCAACATTTCAGGCTAAGTAAGTTCACTTCAATAATTTTAAAGTTAAACATCTTATATTACACAAAATGGATTCTTGTGCAGTTTAAACCATGCTATAATGTTGTTACCTCATCAAAAACATACCCGGAGTTGTGTTTTGTTTCATTCACATGCTCGAGTAACCCTTTATTATTACTCTATCTACATCCCCAAAGCTCAAAATGCTCTGTTCCACCTTGTGATGTCATGTAAAGGTAGAATTAACAGCCAGCTTTAACTTTATGTTCAGCAGAAATTGGCAATTCTAGTGCTGAAATCATCCAAATGATTCTAGTGAAGATGTACAAACACAGTGGAGCACTTCCTGTATTGCCAAATGACATCACAAGGTGGAACAGAGTGTTTTCTGTATGAGAGAAGAACTCAGAATATGCAGGGTTTGTGTGTTAAACGTGTGAATGAAACAAAACACAAGTTTAGGCATGTTTTTGATGGGGGAATAACATTAGAACATACATCGAAAAACAACGTAATATGGGCCCTTTAACATAACGTAGCTTATTTAAAATTTCTACAAAATAAAAACAGTAAATAGGCCTATGTTAGTAAATTAGTATCTTTATTTTTACAACTTCAAATGATCAGATATTGATATAGGATCATTAAAAACAACTTGCAAAACGAATCGATTAGAAAACACATTCAGGCTAATTACGCGCAAACGTCATAGACTGTGTTTTGGGCATCATCTCTTTACCGAAACAAGATGCGTAAAAAGACAAACAAACTGCGCGTAGAGTTAACCATACAGTGAAAAAGAAAGGTTTATTTAAATTATTTGTGTGTGTATAGTGGTAAAAATATGTGCGTAAAACACTGCGTGCTTTCTTACCTGGAGTTTGGAGCCTGTTCGTCAGTAAATTCACCTGCTCCGGATCAAAACACCACCATCCGAGGGCGAAAGAAGTTTAAAAATACTAAAATGATCAGTAAACGCGGCTTTGCTTCTTTTAAATGAGTTCTAAAGACAATCACAACAAAATCCTAATCATGTTTTGCCAAAAGTAGACTCGTAAGATCCGTTTGAACGCGCTCTTCTCTCACAGCTGCGTGTCTTTATGGGACCGACAAAAACCTGCGTCTAAATCTGAACTCACCCAGGGGCGGCGCTGACGGGGAGGCGCACGGGCCCCCGGAGGAGAGGCCGCTGGAAGAGAGGGGAGGCGCACGGGCCCCCGGAGGAGAGGCCGCCAGAAGAGAGGGGAGGCGCACGGGCCCCCGGAGGAGAGGCCCCCGGAAGAGAGGGGAGGAGCACGGGATCCCGGAGGAGAGGGGAGGCAGATGGGCCCCCGGAGGAGAGGAGAGGCGCACGGGCCCCCGGAGAAGAGGGGAGGCACACGGGCCCCCGGAGGAGAGGGGAGGTGCACGGGCCCCCGGAGGAGAGGGGAGGCGCACGGGCCCCCGGAGGAGAGGCCCCCGGAAGAGAGGGGAGGAGCATGGCCCCCGGAGGAGAGGGGAGGCGCACGGGCCCCCGGAGGAGAGGCCCCCGGAAGAGAGGGGAGGAGCACGGCCCCCGGAGGAGAGGGGAGGAGCACGGGCCCCCAGAGGAGAGGGGAGGCGAGAGGGGAGGCGCACGGGCCCCAGAGGAGAGGGGAGGAGCACGGGCCCCCCAGAGGAGAGGGGAGGAGCACGGGCCCCCAGAGGAGAGGGGAGTGCGCATGGGCCCCTGGTGGAGAGGAGAGGAGCACGGGCCCCCGGAGGAGAGGGGAGGAGCACGGCCCCCGGAGAAGAGGGGAGGAGCACGGGTCCCCAGAGGAGAGGGGAGGCGAGAGGGGAGGAGCACGGGCCCCCGGAAGAGAGGGGAGGCACACGGGCCTCCGGAGTATCAAGTAGTAGTCATAGTAGTAGTAGCAGCAGTATGAGTATTAGTAATAGTAATAGTAGTTATAGGTTAGTAGTAATAGTAGTAATGGTACTTGGTTGCTGTCTTTTTTTTGGTATGTTATTTTACACAGTGTAACAAATTCCTCAAAACTAAATGAAAGCAGCAGCAGCAGTAGTAGCAGTCGTAGTAGTAGTGGCAACTGAAGTAGTTTAAGGAAGTAGGAAGTAGGAAGGAAGGAAGACAAATTGAACTTCTCCTTTTATCATGGATTCTACCTGGACGACTGAGGGACTTTTCACGCATTTTAAGGAAGTAGTTTAAGGCTAGTAGTAGTAGGAGTTGTAGTAGCTGTCGTCATAGTAGTAGTAATAGTAGGTTAGTAATAGTAGTAGTAGCCAAGCCAAGTATAGTAGGCCTAGTTGTGGTACTAGTAGTAATAGGCTAGTAGTAGTAGTACTAGTACTAGTAGTAGTACTAGTAGTAGTAGTAGTAGTAGTGGTGATTGAAGTAGTTTAAGGCTAGTAGTAGTAGTTAGAGTAGTACTAATATTGACTACATCACAAATAGCTTATTTTACCATTTCTTCATCAACATTTTTAGTAAAAGTTGTAGTAGCTGCTGTCATAGTAGTAGTAATAGTAGTAGTAACCAAACCAAGTATAGTAGGCCTAGTTGTGATACTAGTAGTAATAGGCTAGTAGTAGCAGAAGTAGTAGTAGTAGTAGTAGTAGTAGTAGTAATAGTAGTAGTAGTAGTGGTGATTGAAGTAGTTTAAAGCTTGTAGTAGTAGTTAGAGTAGTACTAATATTGACTAAAACATCACAAATAGCTTATTCTACCATTTCTTCATCAACATTTTTAGTAGAAGTTGTAGTAGCTGCTGTCATAGTAGTAGTAATAGTAGTAGTAACCAAACCAAGTATAGTAGGCCAAGTTGTGATACTAGTAGTAATAGGCTAGTAGTAGAAGAAGAAGTAGTAGTAGTAGTAGTAGTAGTAGTAGTAGTGTAGTAGTAGTAGTATTGTAGTAGTAGTAGTAGTAGTAGTAGTCATAGTAGTTGGCTATAGGACTAGTTGTAGTTGTAATTTGAATGAATTTTGTGTCTCGGACTAAAACATCGAAAAGATTGTGATAAATAGCTTGTTTGCAGTTTTTTTTTTACTCTAGCATTTATTTTGAGGTAGATTAATGCAACACACCGTAACTGACTGGCGCTTTACTGTTGAACTGAATTTTACTTGGTCCATAGCGCCCTCAGCTGGTCACTGCAGGTACAATCTCCCTACAATTTTGGAATCGTGCTGAAAAGGAAACTCTTAATAGATATTCAAATATACACAAGCTATAATAAGCATTAATGGCATAACTACATAACAGATTTAAAATGTTATTGATTTTAATACAGAGAAGCATTAGCCTAATTGCACTTTGTTATATTTCCTCTCAATACTGCTGCAATTAAATAATATAAATACCTATGCTATATGCTATATCAATATAACTATATCAATAAATTATGCATAAACTATTACTTTTTTTATTTTTTTATTTTTATTATGCAATGGCACTCCTTTTCCCAACAGAGGATGCTATAGGACAACAACAACAAGAAGTACAGTAGTCTGTTTTTCTTTTGGTTAAGTGTTTCTTCTTACAGGAAGTCAAAAGTAATGTTGATTTTTATTCAGTTATCAAATATTATAGTACAAATAAATAGTATAGTACAAATAATCTTTGTATTTTATTATTATTATTATTATTAACAACAACAACAACAACTACTACTACTACTACTACTACTATCAATCAATCAATCAATCAAACAATATTTATAAGGCGCTTTTCATACAAAATTTTAACACAAAGCGCCCTACAGTGGTCAAGGATTAGAAGATTGACCTTATTTGATCTACTACTACTACTACTACTACTACTACTACTACTACTACTACTACTACTATTAATTGGGTCACCTATCAGTTGGTGGACTATATAAGACATTTTTTATAGTTCACACACCCTCACCCTTGTGAGGTTTAAGCGATGTTATAATGTTGTTACCTCATCAAAAACATACCTGTAAATGTGTTTTGTTTCATTCACATATGTTTATTATTAGTCTGTCTACATCTCCAAAGCTCAAAAGACTCTGTTCCGCCTTGTGTTGTCATGTTGTGGTAGTTAAGTTAGTTAGTTCACCTTTACTCAATAGAAATGGGCAATTCCAGGGCTAAATTAATGCAACTGATTCTAATGAAGGTGTATGGAGTTTAAAAACACAATGGAGCACTTCCTGTATTACCACATGACATCACAAGGTGGAACAGAGTGTTTTTTATTTGAGAGAAGAACACAACCTAAATATGGGGTTTGTGTGTTAAACGTAAATGTTTCTGACAAGGAAACAACATTATAACATGGATCAGAAAACAGAACTCACAGTAATTTGGGCCCTTTAAAGATATTTTGACAGTTTTTTACAGTTCCTAGTTAGCATTGGTCAGACAGATGTTTTTATGACTAAATCCTCTTTGAGATTACACATTTCCCATCTCATTACACTTACATATTTTTGTTGTCATGTGCCTGTCTTTTCCTTCGGGTTTCCTTCGTCTTACATCATCTTTCTCTGACTCAAAAGTGACGAAAGGTGATGCAGATTCCCCTTGTACAAATTGACAGTGTTTTCAGGTTTTACTATAGAATTTTCTTGTTTTATCTGACTGACGTTTCGCCTTTAGAGCTGCCTTGGCTATTTTGAAGACGAAAAGTGATAAGTGATATAAAATGGGATGGACCATGACCAAAAAGAGCTATTTTGATGAAAACATGTCAAGCAATGGTAGATATTTTATTGGGGATTCCATATTTCTACAGCAATGTAAAATACTGTTGATTCTTTACTAGCTAATACTAATGCTGCTACATACTTCTATCCAGGGCAGTGGACCGGGGGGACAAAGGGGTGTGTTGTCCCGGGGCCTCAGGGTTTTAGGGGCCCAGAATTGGACACTCTTATTAATTTATATTAGAACCAAATTTCTGTTGACAGACCTGCTTCTAGTTGTACTCCTACAATTACTACTTGTATTTCAATAGTAGGAACGACTGACAAATTAAAGGGATAGTGCGTTTTTTAAAAATGTTAATCTGTATGGGTTTCTTTCTAACAGGTTCGTGCATTAACACTGGCTTACCTCTGACAGTCTCGGCACAGCCCGGTTCTGCTCGCGTTCTGGAGCTCACGTAAGTAGGTCCGGTAAGTTCGCGGGGACACTTCCGCTAAAAGTTAACAGGCTAATAGAGCTAACGTGGCGGAGTGATACGAATCTAGAGAAAATATGCGAATGCGAAAATAGGCAGGTGGATTTATTCGCACCACTGTCTGTGATGGAAATATATATCACTTTTTGGACTAATGTTGTTTTCCGAAGAAAAACAAGCTTTATTTCCTGTCCCCGCGAACTTACCGCACCTGCTTACGTGAGCTCCAGAACGCGAGCAGAACCGGGCTGAGCCGAGACAGAGGTAAGCCAGTGTTAAAGGAGAATTAACGTTTTTTACAACCTGAGCGTTATTTCGGCAATAAAACAAGTTGTTTTACTCATCCATAGCACTTTGTTGTCATATGGAGCACTCCCAGAGATGTTTTAGATTTGCGATCTCCGTAATATGAGTTCTCGGGCACGTGTTTGCAGTCTCCAAATAACACTTTTCAAATCATAGAAGCTCAATGTCTTAGTTTACGCTTTCGTTTGAGTCAAAAGTGGCCTGTAATCCGAGATTTATCCATAGTTTTGAGTAGATGAGGACGCCAGTGCGCATGTGCGGAGTCACAGCTTATTTTGCTCTCAGCTCTCGGGACCCAAACATGAAACGCAAAGACTTAGACTTAGACTTAGACAAACTTTATTGATCCACAAGGGAAATTGCTTTGGGTACGGTAGCTCACTCATCAAATATAATATACAATGTAAAAACAGAGGGTGAAAGAACAAGTAGAAAAATAGATAGAATAGCAACCAAAGAGCAGTAGACCTGTGTCAGATGAGACACAATTATATACATAAGATAATGGTAATAGATATATATATACAATCAGATTTAAATAAAAAAGTAGTAGTCAATATAAAATACAGTATCAAATATGATGTTCAGTACCAGCTTTATACAGTTGTAGGGAGTATTATATGTTACATAAGGGTGAGTTGTTGTACAGTTGTATGGAGTATGGTATGAATATAGTCCTGTATCTCTCACTGTTTGAGCGGAGCTGTAGGAACCTGTTGGAGAATGAGCTGTAAATTATTAATAAATCTCGGATTACAGGCCACTTTTGACTCAAACGAAAGTGTAGACTAAGACATTGAGCTTCTATGATTTGAAAAGTGCTAAAGTTTGTGTTATTTGGAGACCGCTCGGGGCATATACTATATATATATATATATATATATATATATATATAAAACTAGTGTTAAGGATATCGCTAATCTAAAACATCTCCGGAAGTGCTCCATATGACACCAACGTGCTATGGGTGAGTAAAACAACTTGTTTTGTTACCGAAATAAGGCTCAGATTGTAAAAAATGTTAATTCTCCTTTAATGCACGAACCTGTTAGAAGGAAACCCGTACAGATTAACATAAAAAAACCCTGCACTATCCCTTTAACGGACAAACTAATATGAGAATCAAATTTCTGGACATGTTTGTACAGCACGGTACTACAGGGTTAAAATAGAATAGAATAGAATAGAATGCCTTTTATTGTCATTGTTCACATATACAATTTACATCATACATACGCAAGGATATTTACAACACAGCAGGATATTTACAACACAGTATAGAAAAAAAAATGTGGAAAAAAAAAGTCCTATACAAGCTGGTACTACACATTATTTACCAGGTTATTGCAAGTCTTGCTCAGATATTGCTGTAGGGGTGACACATACAACCATATATACACACATATACAGCAGTTATATGCAGATTAAGACAGGATATTTAGTTGTTAGCGGAGGAAATTATGGTACTTTAAAGACGGCAGCCTTTACGATTTGCTAATTACGCTCAAATAGCGATTTCGATTCAATTACTGTTAATTTTGCAGCCCTAATACTCAAAATTTTAAAAAAGATACACGTCTTGCTATTTGTTTATACAGAAAACCTATAAACCACACATTAACCACACGCCCAATAAAAGCCATGGTGATTTAGGAAGGCAATAATATAAATGGTCAATTGTCAGATGATGGGGCAGATTGTGGCAGTCTGTTTTTCTGTGGACCCTCCTCCCAAACCTACAGCTGCTCTCATTAAAGTAATGAAGATTAGACCAGAGCACCCACTTCCTCTGGGTCTGCTGCATCGGGCCACACCATCTCCTTGTCCTGCCTCCTAGCTCCTATCTCCTACTTCCTATGTCGTATCTCCTCGTATGGCCTATGATGTCACTGGCAGGATATAGCTTGTCTTCTGTGTTGTTCAACTAACTTTTCTTGGGCATTCTTCCTGGGACAATTGGAAATAAAGGTCTTTGGTGATTAAATAATTAGTATTAGTATTGAACATGGCTACTTCAAGGCCCTATATTACACAAACTTGACTGTTGTGAACTTTAATTTATGTTATAATGTTGTTAACTTCTCAAAAACATACCTGGAGTTGTGTTTTGTTTCATTCACACATGTTTGAGTAATCCGTTATTATTAGTCTGTCTACATCTCCAAAGCTCAAAATGCTCTGTTCCACCTTGTGATGTCATCTAGAGTTTAAGTTATAACAGCAAACTTTCACCTTTTGTTCATCGATACTTGTGAAGGAGTATGGAGCACTTCCTGCATTACAATATGGCATCACAATGGTGTTTTCTGTTTGAGAGAGAAACTCTAAAAATATGCAGGATTTCTGTGTTAAACAAGCGTGAATGAAACCAAAACACAACTCCGGGTATGTTTGTGAGGAGGAAACAAGAAAACATAGATCAGAAAATAGGGTAAGGTGACAAGACAATAAGCACTTGTCAGAGCCGGCTTTAAAATGACAACCTTTGACATATTTTGCATGTTTAGAAAGTCAGAATAAGGAGGATGCATTGTCAAAAGGGGATATAGGCTTTACTGTTACAACAAACAGGCAAAATGAAACTTCCATAGGACTAAAAATATCCCCTAACTTGACAAATTAAAAATGAAATCTTTATTGAAATCTTATGGCTCAATAAAGTTTGTCTAAGTCTATTGCTTTTCCACAAAATCAGGAAAATGTGAAAAAATACCACCACACAAGAGACAGAGAGAGAGAGAGGACAATATTTCAGAATAACTTTTCTTATTTCTTACAGAGATGGTATTGCTTTTTTGTGTGGGATTAAGGTTTTTTTTTCTATCTCCATAGGTGACACCACTGGGCTAAGTTACAAGATCTATGGAGAGGCAAGTCTTCTCACTGTAAGAATGCGTGCTTATCCAACTTTTTTTCTTCTTTTCACAGAATAAAAACAACAGTAAATACATGCAAGATATAAGTTTAATGCCATACTACGAAACACTGCAAATACAGCTCTATAAAGCAATTACATCTCCATGGAGACAAACAGGTGTCAGATCTCACCAGAAAAGCTACACAGTGCACCTTTAACTCATGAATATACAGGTCTATACAGGAAAAAAATAAGAGACCGCTGCATTTTTTTCTGAAATCAGCATCTCTACATGTGTTACATCCATTCCATTCCAGCGTCTGTTGAATTCCAACACAAACACAAAGCTGAGCTACTTCAGTTCTTGCACCAGGAGTGGAATAAAGTCACCCAAGAACAATGTGGAAGACTTGTGGAGAGCATGCCAAGACGCATGAAAGCTGTGATTAAAAATAAGGGTTACTGCACCAAATATTGATTTCTGAACTCTTCTTAAGTATAAACATTAGTATTAGATTGTTTTAAAGGGATAGTGCGTTTTTTTCTTTTATGTGAATCTGTATGGCATCCCCTTCAGCTGTGTCGTCCATTAACTCATTCACTGCCGGCCTGTTTTCAGAATGTCAACCCCAGACTACCAGAACTTTTAGACCATTTTCACTGATTTTCCAAGACTCACAGAATACTGAGTTCTTTGACTATATAGGCATGGCACACATCATTGACGTCAATATTTATTGATTTAGTGACACCTCAAACATCTAAAATAACAGAGAAAGAGATTTTTGATGACAAAGTACATTTTTTATTTACTAATATAAGAATATAAGGCTCTGTGAATCCTTCAACTCAATAGTGGCAAGAGATGTTTACAGGATATAATAATATCTTTTCATATAAAATAGAACTTTGTGACTTCACAACAATATTGAGACTCAGAGTACACACACACGCACCTACATACACACACACACACACGCACCTACACACACACACACACACACATATACGTATATGTACATACACACAAGCCCATGCATAAACCTTTACACACACACAGCTACACACGCACATACACACACGCGCACGCACGCACACACGCGCGTGTACACATGCACGCACGCACACACACACTTAATTCTTCTCATCTCGTGCCTCTTTGGAGAGCAGAATCCAAGTCAGTAAACTTCTTTGGCGCTGTCGTAGTTCTGATCAGACTCCATGCTCCGCGCAGCGCGATCAGGACACGCCCCCTGCCTCAGCCAGAGCAGATCTCTGCCCCGACATCGCTGCGTGTCTCTGTGATCCTCTGATCCGGGATCTTGGGTCCCAAAAGCGATCAAACCGCTCCGTAGGCGCTGATCAACAGTTATCTGCTTTTCCGGGTTCACTCGCCTCACCATCTTGCTCCACTCGCCTCCACTCGCACTCCACAGTACACATACACTACACTCCTCTCCTCTCCCGCCTCTCCGATCGGCAGATAATGATACAAGATCGCCACCTACAGGTTGGGAAGTGTGAATTACACCTTCAAAGCTGCTCCAGGTTGTATCCTAGCAACCCCCGCTGAAAAACGTCCTTGACGAGTTTATTCGTCACGGCACTCAACGTTCGGATTCAACATGATGAGAAAACTCGTCACCGGCAGTCAATGAGTTAATACTGGCTTACCCCTGTCAGTGTCCTCTGAGCCCAGTTCTGCTCCGGTTCTGGAGCTCGCGAACGTAGGTCCGGTAAGTTAGCGGGGACATTTAATAAAGCTTGTTTTTCTTCTCAAAACAATATTTGTCCAAAAAGTGATATATTAACAGTTAATAACAGTTGTCCGCGAAAAATTCAGCAGCCTAATTCGCATGGTGCTATTTTCTCTCGAGTCGTATCACTGCGCGCCTATTAGTATTATTAGCCGGTTCACTTGTAAACATCTGCTTACAAGTGAACAGGCTAATAAGTAATAGGCGCGCAGTGATACGACTCGAGAGAAAATAGCACCATGCAAATTAGACTGCTGAATTTTTCGCAGAAAACAGTTTGTGACGCATATCACTTTTTAACAAATGTTGTTTTGAGAAGAAAAACAAGCTTTATTATTGTCATTGGTTAATGGACGACACAGCTGAAGGGGATGCCATACAGATTCACATAAAAAAAACCCCGCACTATCCCTTTAAAATTAATTTGATCTTGTTTCTTTGCATTGTTTGAGGTCTGAAAACATGTATCCTTTTTGTTATTTTCACCATTTGTCATTTTCTGCAAATAAATGCTCTAAACGAGAATATTTTATTTGGAATTTGGGGGAAATGTTGTCAGTAGTTTATAGACTCAAACAAAAAAATGTTCCTTTTACCCAACCACATACCTATAAGTAGTAAAATCAGAAAAACTGATAATTTTGGAGTGGTCTCTTACATTTTTTTTTTCAGAGCTGTATTTAGTTTTGCAGAAAACTTGCCACAAACATACATAAAGTAGGAAAAATATGTCATGTAGACTACAAAGATGGAAAAAACAATAGAGGATGCGTTGGATTTGGAGCAAAGAGGAAGAGATAAGACAACTGCTTCACAAATGCCTGCACCATAGAGACACAGCGCACAGAAATATCGGTAACATCTTAAAGACAGAAGCATGCACCGCACTCTACCCACGTTCTACCCACGGACACCTAATTCCTCGGCTTTTCCGCGGCTCCTGCTTTTCTATCTTCACGCATCGCTCCAAACTCGCGGCGCACACGTGACTCTCGCTTTTTACGCTCGTTTTTCTCTCCCCTCCACGCGTGTCCTCCTCCCTCGGGAACGCAAACACACAAATACACGCGGAGAGGGGCTATCAGTCAAATCGGTGCCGCGTTTTGACCGGAGATTTACGCACCGGAGGACCGTCTTTTGGCGCAACACTTTCTCATCGCAACGTGGATTCCAACGTGGACATTACGCGCTGCAGATTTTGAACTACAGCTGCTTTTCCTTTTGACATCCTTAATTACAATCATAAATACGTCGTTTTTATGTCATATTTTTGCATCAATGTATAAGATTTACGGCTATTTGAGAATCGTGAACGAACTTTTATAAGCTTACTGGATGATTTTTACGCGACAAAAAGGCTACGCGAACTTTCTGTAGAACTTATTTGAACTTATTTGCATGTTTGGACTTCCCATTTTGGTTGTTATGCAAATTTAAGATAAAAAAGCTTAGGACTTAGATAGTAGGCTACACTTGGACTCCTTTTACTTGATATTTTCATGACATTTTTGGCGTTTTACGACTTATTTGTAGCTTTTTATTTACTTCAATGCGTGGTGTTGGACATGTAGGATCATAAAACTACTATAAGAAGCTCAAAGAATATTTATTTTTATTGTACTACCAGGAAAAACAAAAAGGTAATATTTGGACATCTTTTTCAGTTAGAGGTGCATGCTTTTGGAGTCACAGCAGGTGATTAATAAGGAAAATAGAATAGTGTAACTAATATAACTTAAGATTCTTGTAGTTTTATAAAGAGTTTCTAAAAGGTAAGCTGTGTTTCATGCAATTTGTATACCTAATATGGAGAGATAAATTCATCTTTGAGTTGAAGACAGAGTAGTAGTTATATATATATATGACTAAACATCTCATTATTATATAGTAAGAGTGAAAATCCTTGCAAAATATCTGGTTTTAGTTGAGGAATTCTAAAAAGGCCTGTAACATCTCAGCTGCTTTTGATGTAGCACTGATCAGTGAGAGAGAAATCATGTTTACCAAAATCTTAACAATGAGAGAAACGTGGATTCTGTGATTAATTTGCAGCTGTGTATTTCAGTCAGCAGTCTGTAAAAGGGAGCTTACCTGAATTTGGAATGACATGAAGTACACTGAGAAGATCTGAAGTGAAAACAAATGTTCTAGTTGGAGAAATCTGAAGTAGCTAACTCCATTTTTAACTTTTCAGTTGATGAACCAAAAAGAATAGCCTATGTTAAATGCTTCATAATACTTTATAATAGTACTAATTAGTCTCAACTTGAAATTTCAATTATTCAAATCCCCTAACTCAGTATTTTTATGTTGTATGTAACAGTTTGAGGTATATTGTTAGTTAAGTAAAGTAGCATGTTATGTTTTGTTAACTTATTTTATAGAGTTGCCCAAACAAATATCTATCAAATTAGCATAAGACACGGATGTATAATTAATCTGATGTAAGATTTTTTTACTTACTTTCACAATCCTCTCTCCAAAACCATTTCCCCCGTGCAGACGAGATAATACGGCCTAACCAGCCAATTCATCTGCACAAGTCTGTTTTTTGAGTCATGGACTGTCAACACAATTTTCAAATTTGGAATATTTTTGTTATTTGCTAAAAAAAAAAATTATGAAATCAATTTGACAACCACATTGTTTTGTTATTTTTCAGTGCTCCCATTTTGTGAACTGATTAAATTAGACACAACTGGAGAGACTAAACCAACAAACCAACAAATAAACAAACAAAAACAAAAAAACGCAATACAGTTTTAGTTTTAATACGGCGATATCTCGGATCCCAAACTTTATTGAGCCACAAGGGAAATTACTTGGACACAGTAGCTCACACGTCACAATATAATATAATAAGAAAGGGAAAGGCATATAAATGTATATATACAAGTAAAAATTTAGTTGAACAAAGTTTTTGGGATTATGGGGACACTCCGAGACCTCCAGTACGCTTTGCAAGAGAAGATTGAAGAACTTCGTCAAAGGGATGCCCTCATTGACGAACTTGAGCTGGAGTTGGACCAAAAAGATGAGTTGATCCAGAGATTACAGAATGAACTGGACAAATATCGTTCCGTGATCCGCCCGGCCACAGCTCAGCAGGTTCAGCAGCACAATCTGGCTCTGCCTGGGTCCGACCAGCACCGGAGCAAGAGACAGGCCATCTCCGCCGAACCCACCGCCGTGGACTTCAGCGAGCTCTGCCACACCACGCTGCCGTTTTATCCCAAGAGTCCAGAGTGAGTCACAACCATGTATTTTAATATATCATGTGATTTGGACTGGGTTTAGTCCGGCTTAAGACCTAGTTTAGTACTTGGTTTAGCCTACACCATGCTTTTCTACTGCAGGGGTCCAGAGTGAGTCCACAACTGTCTATAACAATAAATCTGTTTAAGATAAAGTGTATTTCCTGGTTTGGACCTGGCTTAGTCTCATTTAAGGCCTGGTTTAGACCTGGTTAAGTTCTGGTGTAGTTCTGGTGTAATCCTGGTTTAGTACTTGGTTTAGACTTCAGCAAGCTCTGCTACACCATGCAACATTTCTACCCCAAGAGAGTAAGTCACGACCCTCATTAGTCCCAATTAAGACCTGGTTTAGTCCTGATATTGTCCTGATGGAGTCTTGGTGTAGTCTCAGTGTAGCCCAGGTGTAGTCCTGGTTTAGTCCTGGTTTAGTACTTGGTTTAGACTTCAGTGAGCTCTGCCACACCACACTACCCTTCTACTCAAAGTCCAGAGTAGTCCACAGTTTTTACTAGTCCTAATTAAGACCTGGTTTGCCCTGATAGAGTCTTGGTGTAGTCCATGGTGTAGTCTTGGAGTAGTCTCAGTGTAGTCCAGAGGTAGTCCTGGTTTAGTCCTGGTTTAGTACTTGGTTTAGACTTCAGTGAGCTCTGCCGTACCACGCAAAGAGTCCAGAGTAGTCCATAATTTTTACTAGTCCCAGTTAAGATCTGGTTTAGTCCTGATAGAGTTTTGGTGTAGTCCTGGTGTAGTCTTGGTGTAGTCCTGGTGTAGTCCTGGATTAGTCCTAGTTTAGTACTTGGTTTAGACTTCAGTGGGCTCTGCCATACCACACAACGAGTCCACAGTAGTCTACAGTTTTTTCTAGTCCTAATTAAGACCTGGTTTAGTCCTGTTAGGTCTTGGTTTAGTCTTGGTTTGGTCCTGTTAAGTCCCTTGTTTAGTCCTTGCTTTAGTCCTGGTTTAGTCCTTGGTTTAGACTTCAGTGATCACACCATCCTGAGCCCAAAATGACACTGCAGACTTTCAGTATGTCTTGAATATAAATATGTTGTGCGTTCTGCTGGTTTGGACCTGGTTTAATCCTATTTAAGAGCTGGCTTGCTTCAAGTTGTTAATTCCATGGTTTATTTTTTGGTTTAGACTTCAGTGAGTTCTGCCACACCAATCTGCCCTTCTTCCTCAAGAGCACAGAGAGAGTGCGCAGCTGTCTATGTTAAAGCTCCCATATTACTCCATTTTCTGATCTCAGAATGTTGTTTCCTCATCACAATCAGACCTGGAGTTGTGTTTTATTTCATTCACACGTTTAACACACAAACCCTGCATATTTAGGCTGAGCTCTTCTCTCAAACTGAAAACATTCTTCCACCTTGTGATGTCATATGGTAGTTAAACTCCATTCATCTTCAGTAGAATCATTTGGATAATTTCAGCCCTGAAATTTCCAATCTCCGGTAAAATTCAAGATGACGGCGCCCTGTACGGCAGCGGCCACACCAGCTCTTTCTTTCCACAAGCCATCAGGCTAATCAACACACTGAAGAAAATTCCATGAACAATCTTACACACACTGATGTCCATGCTGCTTGTACTCTTGCACTTTACAAATTGCACCTTCACTTATTGCGCCTTACATATTGCACATTACATTCTACCTCGAACTTTCCTTCTTGTTGAAGTGCATATGTTTACCTGTTTGTCTATTTATTGTTGATGTCTGTATACACTCATGTTTGTCCATGAGTGTAGCTGTGTGTTTGTGTGCGTGTGTGTTTTATTTTAAATTGCACATTTGGTGTCTGGTGAAACGCAATTTCAGTCCTCTGTGTAATGCCTGTTACATAGTGAATTGACAATAAAGTACACTTTGACTTGACTTTGACTTGACTTTGAGCTTTGCAGATATAGACAGACTAATAATAAAAGATTACTCAAACGTGTGAATGAAACAAAACAACTCCAGGTATGTTTTTGAGGAGGTAACGGCATTATAACATGTCTTAAAAGCTCATGAGAGTCCGTTTTGCGCAATAGGACCTTTAAATATTTGGATATTTTGATTTCTGATGGTTTGGGCCTGGTTTAGTCCTTTGTTTAGTTTGATCAATTCCCTTAAAGATCCCATGACATGGTACTTCTTGATGCTTTTATATGGCTCCTTAATGGTTCCCTAATACTGTAAATGAATCCTTCTTCAAAATCAACACTCAGTGCATGAGAAACAGAGATAAGATGAGAAAGAGTAATTTTTCTCACTCTGAACACTCTATAATGGGCGTTGTTGCTTGAATGCAAATGAGGAGAAAAGAGCTGGCCAATAGTAGAGGGTGGGGGCGTGGCCAAACGCTCCGCTCTCCGCTGTAGCTCACAGCTGATCCATTTCCTTGTTTTTGCACAGGGGGAGAGATTTGAAGCGTTCCATTGAAAAATAAACACATTTCCACATAAAATAAAATTAAACCACTCCTGTTCAAAGGTCCAGATGCTCAGATAAAGGACTTCCGAGCCTAGAAACACTCGGACGTGCCTCCAGGCAAATAAAAAAACGCATTTCGCATTGCCTAGCGCATTCACAGTCCAAACTCTCTGGGTGTGATTTAAAGAGACGTTGAGTAGAGACAGACGGGGGTGGAACTGCATTTGCATTTCTTTTTTCGATCTGACGTCAATAAGGTGCCTTGTTCAAACTCGCCCGTTTGAGCTCCGATTTTTTGTAACGCAGAAAAGGATAGCAAATGCTCAGTTTAGACATTTCGCAACTTTTAACCATGGGGGGGGGGGGCCTAAACAGGGTAGGGGAGCTCACATTAACGTTCAAAAACCTCAGAAAGTGAAAATTTCATGCCATGGGACCTTTAAAGATGCACTATGTAACTGTTTGGTTGTGGGTCCATCACCTGCTTGTTGCTTTGGATATGTCATTGCTCTATTTGAAATATTCCACAGTATGACATTAAACAGCCCTACCTTACATTTATCAATCCACAGGTGGTTTTATAACTCAAAATATGTGGATAATTATGGATTCTTAGTACAGATCTAAGAATTCCTGGCATTTATTTCCTCTCTCTGACCATCTGTCAGTCTGTCTCCTCCCCAGAGTCTGTCGCCCATGGCCACTGTCCAACCACCCAAAATCACAACCACGTCTCTCTCCTCAAATCTGTTCATTTTCGTCTCTTTTTGTGTTTCATAACTTAAAGTGTTCCCCAAGGCACAAAGCAAATAAAGTATAACATGGAGAAAAAGTTCCTCTGGCACCGGTGATCCATCATTTTTAGTCTAATCTGTGACTTGCAATTTTAAGCAATGTTATCTAAGATTCAACTTCTTTGCTTGCATTTATTAGTATATTTAGTTTATTCTAGCAAGATTAAAGGTCCTATATTTTATTATTATTATTATTACTACACAAAATTGACTCCTGTGAGCTTTAAACCACGTTATAATGCAACACACACCTGGAGTTGTTTTTGTTTCATTCACACATGTTTGAGTAACCCTTTAATTATTAGTCTGTCTTCATCTCCAAAGCTCAAAATGCTCTATTCCACCTTGTGATGTCATGTAGTGGTAGTGTAGTGTAGTTTTCAAGTTAGCCGCTACCTTTTACCTTTTGTTCAGTAGAGTTTGGCAATTCCAGGATTGATTAATGATTCTAGTGAAGTTGTGTGGAGTTTAAAAACACAATGGAGCACTTCATGTGTTACCACTTGACGTCACAAGGTGGAACAGACGGTTTTCAGTTTGAGAAAAGAACTCAGCATAAATATGCAGGATTTGTTTATTAAATGTGTGTGAATGAAACAAAACACAGAGATCAGAAAATAGAGTATCCATCCTCCATTTTCTTTTGCTTATCCGGGACCGGGTCGCGGGGGCAACAGTCTAAGCAGGGACTCCCAGACTTCCTACACCCCAGACACTTCCTCCAGCTCCTCCGGGGGGACCCCAAGGCGTTCCCAGGCCAGCCGGGAGACATAGTCCCTCCAGCGTGTCCTGGGTCTTCCCCGGGGCCTCCTCCCGGTGGGACATTCCTGGAACACCTCCCGAGGGAGGCGAACAGGAGGCATCCGGAACAGATGCCCGAGTCACCTCAGCTGCTCCTCTAGACGTGGAGAAGCAGCGATCCGTGATCTTGTCCTTTCCATCATTATCCAACACTCATAACCGTGAGGGTAGGAACATAGATTGACCAGTAAATCAAGAGCTTTGCCTTTCGGCTCAGCTCCCTCTTCACCACAGTGGTCCGGTACAGCAACCGCATCACTGCCGACGCTGCACCGATCCGGCTGTCAATCTCACGCTCCATCCTCCCCTCACCTGTGAACAAAACCCTGAGATACTTGAACTCCTCCACTTGATGCAAAATAGAGTTGTTCAAGATTTCAGACAAATCAATACCATCTCCTCTAAGACAAGCAGGTTGCGGACCCTCCTCAAAAAGTTACATACTGCACCTTTAAATGCTCATGTCCCCTGAAGTTAAAGGTGCAACGCGCAAGTTTCCAAGTGGAGGGTCTGCCGCCATGGAGATGTTATTGATTTGCCTGGAATGTTCTTTAAACATTTCCCTCTAGCATTTATTCAGTACTATTGCTCAAAAATACAACAATTCCTTCTGTGAAAAGGGGTGACTCTCCACAGATCTGAACTGTAATGTACTTTTGTGCTTTAACCTGCTTGTCCCCCGTGGGTTTAATCTATACTGTGGACCATTCTAGATAAATATGTGTAGAATCCCTCAGTCGTCCAGGTAGAATCCATGGCAAAGGAGAAATTCAATTTGTCAGCTGGACAAAGGTATATTTGGTCGAAATTAGTTTATTTGGTTCGACTAAATAAACTTTTGTCCAGCTGACAAATTGAATTTCTCCTTTTGCCATTCTAGATAAAGCAATAATATTTCCACTGAGACATTATGTCATTAGGAGACGGACCCTCTACTACAAATGTTACGCAGTGCACCTAAAAAACCTTCCTTTGTGGTACAGTTATATGAGGACATCTCCCCGCTTAACTGTTGCATCAGGTTCTATTTCCTCAGGCTCAGTGTATTATAACATGCATTTGTCTGAGTCTCCAACAGCTCTGAACTACCAGTGTTTTTAATCCCAGCCCTAACCCAGCAGGATGTGACAGCGTCCCATTTAGCTTTTAGTTTTATAGATTTACCACATGTCGTTTCACATTCAAAGTTTCACATTTCCCATTGTCAGGGTTATTTTTTAAAGATACTGACTCTTGAGCTTTAAAAGTTTGTGTTGGAGGGTCCGTCAAACATGTTTCTCCATGGAGATTTTATTGCTTTGTCTGTTTTGCAGTATTGTATTAAACCTGTCTATCTTATTGGAGATAAAACCAGACCAAGTTACAGGTCAGATCTGAGGAGAAAGGAAATCCCGTTCATAGTCAGAATGTCAATTTTTTTATTTTTATTTTTTGAGCTATGAAACTATCTCCAATTTAACAAATGTATTGCTGTTTAAAGGAAAAATAAGGCTTTTACAATCTGGACCTTATTTTGGTGATAAAACAAAGTCATTTGCTTACCCATTGTACTTTGGTGTCATTTGGAGTATTTCCGGAGATTTTGGAGTTTAGCGATATCCGTTTAACATGAGTTGTCGGGGCATACGGTTGCGGTCACCAAATAACACAATAACTGTAGCACTTTTCAAATGACAAAAGCTCAATGTGTTAGTCTACACTTTTGTTGGAGTCAAAAGTGGCCTGTAATCCGATATCCAGCCATGGTTCCGATTGGATGACGACATCGTGGATAGCGTGCATATGGGCATTCATTCCACTACTTTGCTTAAAAGACGCTTCGGACTTTGAGACTGAAGAGGACTTATTTGAGTATGATGAATCCGCTGGCCTTCCTTCTTTTCCTTTGCTGGTAAAAAATCGTCCGGACTGAAGTAGGTACTACAAACACGATGGTCCAAACGTCTTTGCCAGCTTTGCCTTTCATGTTTGGGTCCATTCTCAAGGCAACTAGCCACAGCTTCAATAACTCCGGATTGCGATGAGGAAGCCTTTGAAAACTCAACTCCGTCCAAGCTGTCATTTTGTTTTCACAACCGGGATAAACGCATGTTCGCACCATTTCGGGTATTCTCAAGCGGAGATGTTTTCTTCTTCTTATTCCTTTGCTTCTTTCTGACTGTAACAGAGAGCTGAGAGGGTCGTCTTATCGGCAAATCAGGGGTGAATGCACGCGGCCCTCGTTGATGACGCCATCTAATCGGAACCATGGCTGGATATCGGATTACAGGCCACTTTTGACTCCAACGAAAGTGTATACCAGGGGTCAGCAACCTTTAGCACTCAAAGAGCCATTTGGACCCGTTTCACACAGTAAAGAAAACACTGGGAGCCACAAAACGCTTTTGAAATTTAAAATGAAATAACACTGCATATAACATTTTTCTTTTTTGCCTTTGTGCCATAGAATTACATTTTGAAAATGAACAAACTAAAATAAAATACATTTTAATCAAATACAGTGGTCCCTCGCTATATCGTTCACTTTTCGCCGTTTCGCAGATTTTTTTTTTAATAGTGTATCAACGTGCATTGTGTTCTGAGTCCTGATTGGCTAAAGGACTGTCGACCTTTGCCGATTCGTCAGTCCTTCTCCTCCGTGTCTCCTGTACAGGACAGAATGCGTTCAGCCAAATTTATATAAATGTTCGATCACTCACAGTGTGACTCTGAAGTGCTGTATGTTTGCAAGTTTTCTCCCCGACAAAATGCACAACAGCGAAGTGGCGCCAGGACGAAGAGGCTCAATCAGACGAACTGTGAAATACACGCAATATGTTTAGAGCCTGAAAACAGGTTTGGATCTTTGGTTTCATTCTGTAATATATTCGCAGATTTGGCCTATCGCGGGTTATTTTATAACGTGACCACTGCGATAAACGAGGGACCACTGTACTGAGCTGCATCAGAGGCATCAAAGAGCCGCATGCAGCTCCGGAGCCGCAGGTTGCCGACCCCTGGTGTAGACTAACACATTGAACTTTTGTCATTTGAAAAGTGCTAAAGTTTGTGTTATTTGGTGACTGCAACTGTATGCCCCAACAACTCACGTTAAACGGATATCGCTAAAGTGAGTAAATGACGTTGTTTTATCACCGAAATAAGGTCCAGATTGTAAAAATGTTTTCCTTTAATGACCCCCAACCTACAAGTTTACACAGTGCACCTTTAAGCCATGTTATAATGTTAGCTCATCAAAAACTTACCTGGAGTTGTGTTTTGTTTGAGTAATCCTTTATTATAAGTCTGCCTACATCTACAAAGCTCAAAATGCAGTTTTCCACCTTGTGATTTTGTACTATGCTTCATATTCTAATCAGGCATTTGCAATTGTGATTTTAGTTTACAGGTCCAACATTAATATTGTTTCAGTTTTTTGTAGATTTTAAGATTTCAGAGCATAGCTTTTATCAGTTTTCTTTATAAAACTGTAGATAAAGCTGTCTATAGTGGACTTTTCTGATGAAGGTTCCGCCATCTGCTTGTCTCCATGGAGATGGTCATTGCTTTGCCTGAATGTTCCACAATCTGGCACTAAACATACATAAATTTAAGTGTTTTGATCTCCATACAGAGAAGCAGGTGGCATTAACTGATTATTGTTGCTAAAGCCAACTAATTAACAAGTAAAAAATGTGATTCACTTCAATAGAATCTTACTAGTATACAGTCATACCTCACCTTACGAAATTAATTTGTTCCAGAAGTGGTTTCGTAACGTGATTTTTTTTCTTAAGTAGAGTCGCAATGTAAAAGGCCTGATTCGTTCCAAGGCCCCCAATACCCCCCTAAACCCTGTTGGATGTGTATTTACAAGTGTATTTACATTTCGGGGGATTCGAGCGGCTGCGAAGTCGAGCGCGTATTATTTGAATGTTTGAGATTTGGCGTTTCGTAACTTGAATTTTCTTTTGTATTCAGAGACGAAAATTTTACGTAAAGGCATTTCGTAACTTGGGATTATTCGTTATTTGGGTCTTTCGTAAGGTGAGGTATGACTGTATTTGTATTTTGTTCCGCTAATGGTTAATGCTAAGAGCTCCATAGAAAATATTTAGAGGCTAGTTTGTTTAACTTCGAGTGATAGATTTCAAATTAACAGCTAGAATCATTTGGATGAATTCAGTCCTGGAATTGCCAATCTGTACTGAACTAAAGGTAAAAGGTACTAGTGTATAGAGTTTAAAAACACAGTGGAGCAAGTCCTGTATTACCACATGACATCACAAGGTGGAACAGAGTGTTTTCTGTTTGAGAGAAGAATTCAGCCTGAATTTGCAGTTATTTGTGTTATTGTTTTATAGATTAGCGTCGCCACATGTCGAGGTTTCACACTCGAAGCCTTTGTCAATGTTATTTTTAAGTCGACATACGAACGTGTGTGGGCTGGTCTCCCTCTGTGAAATTTTCAGACAAGTTAATGATCGACTGAGACCTCCGACCTGCTGCGCTTTTATTTTGAAAATGTCCGTCATCTATGTCATACCTCAAATGCATGTCACTTATTTTGAAAGGAAAATGTAATAATTAATAGGTGTTGTTTAAGAAAGTTTGACATTTTGACACTTCATTTTAAAACTTTCGAACTAAAACAATAAGAGCCTTGTTCTGTTATTGTTTTAGAGCACCAGAAAGTGACAATGTTAAAGGTGCATTGTGTGACTTTTCTGGTCAAGGGTCCATCACCTTCTTGTCTCTATGGAGATGTGATTGTTTTGCCTGGAATGTTCCACAGTACGGTGTTAAACTGGTTTATTTTGCATTTATTCCATTACAGGTGTCTTTGGCTACGTTCAGACTGCAGCCTAAAGTGACCTAAATCTGATTTTTTCGCCCCTATGCGACCTGTATCTGATCTTTTAACGACAGTCTGAACGACACAGATCCGATTTTTTCAAATGCGATCCAGGTCACTTGGATATGTGGTCCTAAAACCGATACATATCCGATCTTTTGACATCCGACTTCAGTCTGAACGGCCAGGTCGCGTTCATCCGACCTGCCCGTGTTTCCTCCCATGAGAGTGGTGCAAGTAGGTGTTCACAAATGTACATAAATGTTCTTCTTGTCATACAAAAATTTTGTGTCAGTGAAGCGGCGAAGCACTTAATCCCACCACTCTTGGCTGCGACTCCGCACCCACACGTTCCACTGTATGGAGTTTGCTGCCACTGCCCCACAAAACACCATGGCCAACAACCTTGCTCATCTCCTTCTTAATCTCCTCTTTAAAACAAATGTATTGTACATGTGCTGGCTGATGCTCACTCATAGCGTCCATGTTTACTTACGTAAACACTGAGCACGCTCGCTGCATGTGACCTCGTCGTGTCCTCCATTGCGCATGCGGGACACTTTTGGGACGTTTAAAGTTCACACTGGACATCACATACAAGCCGCATTTAACTGGAAATGTGAAGGACCTCGCAAAAAAATCGTATTTCACAAAAAAATCCGAATTGAGCATTAAGCTCTGCATTGTGAATGTAGCCTTTGTTACTTAAAAACATCATAAAAAACAGGGACTCTCAGAAAAACTCACGCCTCTATAACTTCTGGCTCTTTCCATCTTCTGAAAATAAACAAAATGACACATCAGCACCCCCACACGAAAAAAATAGTATTAAGGAAAATGTGTAGAATCTCTCAGTCGCCCAGGTAGAATCCATGACAAAAGCAGAAATTTAATTTGTCGTTTGTCCAGTTGACAAATTGCCATGTATTAAGGAATAGGAACAACGGCAAAAAAATGTCTCCTATGCCCAATACCATACTTTTTTCTTTTTTTCTTTTTCAGCAACAATTCAATGATTTAAATTGATGCAAACATTTCAATTTTTTTTACAATATAAGTTTGTAAAAAATAAAACAAAACAGGGTAATAGTGATATAAATAAACACCCACTTTATACAGATCTGGAAAAAATAAGAGACCACTGCAAAATGATCAGTTTTTCTGATTTTAATACTTATAGGTATGTGTTTGGGCAAAAGGAATATTTTTGTTTGAGTCTATAAACTACTGACGACATTTCCCCCAAATTCCAAATAAAAATATGATCATTTAGAGCATTTATTTGAGGAAAATGTCAAATGGTCAAAATAACAACAATAAAACAACATAATACTAATGTTTACACTTAAGAAGAGTTCAGAAATCAATATTTGGTGCAATAACCTTTTAATCACAGCTTTCATGCGTCTTGGCATGCTCTCCACAAGTCTTTCACGTTGTTCTTGGGTGACTTTATTCCACTCCTGGTACAAGAACTGAAGTAACTCAGCTTTGTGTTGGTGTTGGAATTCAACAGACACTGAAATGGAATGGCTGTAATACATGTAGAGATGCTGATTTCACACAAAAAAAAATGCAGTGGTCTCTTCTTTTTTTCCAGAGCTGTATATCAGTGATTGTTATAAAAAAGCCCCATGTTTCCCCTTCTGTATCAACAAGGGAAAAACAGGTTTCCAATGCTTAGTAAATGTGGGGTTTTGAATCCTTAAAGGTCCCATGACATGGTACTTCTTGATGCTTTTATATGGCTCCTTAATGGTTCCCTAATATTGTAAATGAATCCTTCTTCAAAATCAACACTCACTGCATGAGATATGACTCTGACAGTCTTCATGAGGCTAGATATGTGTCTAAAATGCTTTATTCTGAGTGTTGCTGCTTCAGTGCAAATGAGAAGGACAGAGAGATTGGCTAAGGAGCGGGGGGGCCGGGTTTCCCCCGCTCCTTAGCGCAGCTCGGCTCCCTGTCTGCTCGCTTCCGTGTTTTACGCACGAAGACAGATGAGAGACTTTGCAATGGAAAAAAGCATATTTACACAGAAAATAAAATTAAACCACTGGTATTTCAGAGGTCCAGAGGGTCGGGTAAGGGACTTGCGAGCCTAGAAACACTCGGACGTGCCTCCAGGCAAATAAAAAAACGCATTTCGCATTGTAGCGCATTCACAGTCCAAACTCTTTGGGCGGGATATACAGGGACACTGAGCGGAGACAGAGGGAGGGGCTGGAGCTGCATTTGCCGATCTGACGTCAATCAGGTGCCTTGTCCGAACTCGCCCGTTTGAGCACTGTTTTTTTGTAACGCAGAAAAGGACCGCAAATGCTCAGTTTAGACATTTCGCAACTTTTAGCCATGGGGGGGGGCCTAAACAGGGTAAGGGAGCTCACATTAACGTTCAAAAACCTCAGAAAGTGAAAATTTCATGCCATGGGACCTTTAAAAAATATGCTATCTGCTCCGTTTGATTATATTCCATACTTTCTGGATCGATGTTATAAGTAGGTGGATCTTGTTTGAACCATTTGATGGATATACATTTTAAGGCAGCAGTAAGTAAAATATTCAGAATGTAGTTTTCATCTTTTTTGTTGATACTCGACTTCTCGCCAGATGGTTGAATTTGTAAAAATATGATTCTTTGCATATCTCTTCCATTTATTCCTTTTTGTTTATAGTTCATACAGTATATTTTGTTTTCAGAATGACAAAAGATGAGGATCAATGTGATTCCTTTGTCTGGGATGTTTCACAGTGTGGCTTTAAACCTTTCTATCTTCATGGAGACCAAACCAGACCAAGTTACAGGCCAGATCTGTGGAGACGCAACCCCGTTCACAGTCAGAATGCCTGTTTTTCTAGGTATATTTTGAGTTTTAAAACCACTTGTAAATGAATAAATGTAAGGTAGAGCTGTTTAATGTCATACTGTGGAACATTCCAGGCAGAGCAATGACATCTCCATAGAAACAAGCAGCTGACTAATCCCCCAAAAGTTCCGTAATGAACCTTTAAATCTAAAGACTTTTGTAATACCAGCCCAAGCTGAAATATGCACGTCTTTTGAAACCACTGGACTTGATTGGTCCCTTAGAAGCCTATTATATTGCTAATGTCTTTCAGGATGTTAGAAGAAGCCCCAGTGATCGTTTACTGTGCAATTTCACTGACATTTTACCAGTTCTGTGCTTTCTGCCTGTAGCTTTGTTCAAGTTACTGGCTTAAAATGGTTAAAGTAAACGGTATCAATATGATTTACTGACACTGAAGGAGTAGAGGTAGCTGGAAAACACTCCGAGGACTGTTTTCAAATAAAGGATAACTATGTTTAAATATAATTATGATGTCTCTAGAAATGACCAGTCTGACAGGGCATTTATCAGCTGACTATTACTTCTGTGGTATTTATCTGTTACTCTACTACTGCTACTACTGCTACTATTACTACTACTGCTACTACTACTGCTTCTACTACTACGACTATTACTGCTGCTACTGCTATTACTACTACTATGACTACTACGACTACTGTTGCTACTACTGCTACTACTACTACTACTACTACTACTATGACTACCTATGAGTACTGCTACTTCTACTACTGCTACTACTACTACTACTACTACTTCTATGATATTTATCTGTTACTCTACTACTGCTGCTACTGCTACTACTACTACTGTTTTACGATTACTACTGCTGCTGCTGCTGCTACTACTACAACTCCAACTACTACTGCTACTACGACTACAACTACTGCTACTGCTACTACTACTACTACTACTACTATGACTACCACTGTTGTTCCTACTGCTACTACTGCTACTATTACTACTGCTACAGTACTACTGCTACTACTACTTCTACTACTACTGCCTCTACTACTACGACTACTACTGCTACTACTACTATGACTACTACTACTACTACTACTACTACTACTACTACTACTACTACTACGACGACAACTACTGCTGCTACTGCTACTGCTGCTACTACTACCAGTACTACTGCCACTGCTACTACTACTTCTACTACGACTACTGCTACTACTACTACTACTACTGCTTCTCCTACTACTACTACAACTATGACTACTGCTACTACTACTACCACTACTACTACTAGTAATACTACTACAACTACTGCTACTAGTACTACTGTTACAATTACTAGTATTTGTACTAATACTACTGCTGCTACTACTACTACTATACTCTTACTAATACAAAAAAAATGATCATTGTGTAAAAATCACTACTAGTACTTCTACAACTATACCACTACTGCTAATTCCACAGTTGTTCACAAAATTATTACTTCACTACCTCTTCCAAACTCCAGGTAAAACAAAAAAATAACCTTGATTTCTGTTTTGCAACGCTGAATCACATTTGGTGCGATAATGAGCGAAATGCTGCATGTTTTATATCATAACAGAGGTAAAAGCCAATAAAATAAAATTATAATAGAACTGATTGCAGACATTGACAGCAAAAACAAGATAAAGATGACAAAAAGTACAGACAAGAACGTGCAATTAGCAAGGGGGACGTCAAATGAAATGATTGAAGTATTTGTGGAGGAATAATTTTACACCTGAGTGAAGGAGAAACATAAAAGTGGCCAAATAAACAAGGAAATATGTCAGGCGCTTGTTTTAAAACTGTCTTCTGCCTCAGTAACGCAATATAATGAGAAGATGTTTGAAATATGGCCGTTAAGATTGCAGTTAAACTAAATTAATAAAGACGTAGTTACAAGTTAGTCTGAAGTCCCGTCTCAGCCACTTGTGTTCAGATGGGCAGGACTGGCTGGTGGATTATCTGAGAAATAGACTGGACCCAAATCAAAATTAACATGGGACAGATCAGCACCCTCACCTAGAAGGATTGACAGGAAGATCAGAATTTTTTTAGGTTACGTTTATATGATGACGGTCTGAACAGAAGACGCAAAAGTAGCGTCGCGTCTTCACTTTTTATTCCCCGTTTAGACAAGCTTTTCGGGAGGAAATCTGTGTGCATACGGTGAAGCAAAAGTATGTGGAATATGGACTGGGTATGCATGCCAGGCAGCTAGGTGGCGCTGTGATACATTATCACTATATCCGCTCGCATGCGCAGAATCTAACTTCTTCTTCTACAGTGGGGCGCCAGTTGCAAAAAAAACAAACTGTTGTGTCCTTAGGCAACAGTTTGCCTAGTAGGCACCCACATTGCCTAGTATGAAAGTGGTGTGTGTGTGTGAGTGTTGGCGGTGGTCGGAGGGGTCCATGGCGCAGATTGGTAGCCTCGCTTCTGTCAGTCTGCCCCAGGGCAGCTGTGGCTACAGAAAGTAGCTTACCACCACCGAGTGTGGAGTGAATGAACAATGAACTGTAAAGCACTTTGGGTGTGATGAAAGGCGCTATATAAATGCTATGAATTATTATTGAATTATTCTTCTTCTCATCTGCGCTGCAAAAAGCAAAACAAAACATGGAGAAAAAAATGTGTGTGGTCAGACGAAGAAGTTCAACTATTGCTTCAGACCACGTTAGACTACAAAGCAACGAAGGCGCAACAAGGTGTGGACTGGGAGTCCTGCCAAACAAAGTACACTGATATATGGACCGATGTGACGTAAACACGTACGCGACATCAGCAGATTTGACCAGAGTTTTGCGTCTTGGGCAGTATAGACGAAAAACGCTACGGCGGAGCGTATTCAAGTTTTCCACTTTGGAGGGCGATTTCAGTTTTTTGCGTAAAACGCCGTCACATCTAAACAAAAGGCACTTCTGATAAAATATTCTGTTGTTTTTACCCGTAAGCGTTCTTGTGTAAACAGGCCCTTAGTTTTGCTTGTTTTTGTAATTTAGTACTAAACTTTTATATGATAAAAGGAGAAGTTCAATTTGTCAACTGGACAAAGTTTGTTTGGTTGAAGACGTTTCGTCGCTCATCCGAGAGACTTCTTCAGTTCTGGTTCTAGTGCTGGTTAGTCCCTGTTTATATCTAGCTGCAGGGAGGAGCTCACTACACTGAAATCCTTCTGAAACTATCTCAGCTAATTTGTATCTTTTGTTTCCCTGGCGTCTCGTTTAGCATCTCTATTTAGCCCTGAGAAGCTCACTGCTCTGAAATAGCTCTGAAACTATCCCCTCATTTGTTCCTTTTGTTATTCGAATATTTAGCATCTCTATTCAGACTACATACCGTCTCCACCCCTCTGTCCCTAATGTTTTTTTCCGTCTGTTATGACTTGGTTTAAAGGGATATGCCACCCCCAGGTCAAACTTGGGCATCTCCCCACAGTCCAGAGACTAAAATAAGTGGTGGAAAGCGTTTTCCTGCTCACCCAGCCATTGTCCGAGTCTGTCGCCACTGACCGCTGCGGTATCTGCAGCTACTCCGCCTTAGACTGGAGTCTAACGGCGCCAGAGAAAGATTTCGGCCAAAAGGAATTAATTTGCTCGATGCGTTTCCCAATTACTTTCTGTGTAGTGCGCATTCATATCGAGTTCAAATAAATGTACAAATCAACACGGAGAGCTTGCCTTGGTCATTTTGGGTGGGAACTATTTTTCAGTGCGGAACAATAAAGCCGAAGCACGCAGCACGCTGCCAGGGGAATCCCTGTTACGCACCAGGAAGGGAGTTCCCCTGTTGCACAGCGTGGTGCGTGATTCGGCTTTATTGTTCCGCACTGAAAAATAGTTCCCACCCAAAATGACCAAGTCAAGCTCTCCGTGTTGATTTGCACATTTATTTGCACTCGATATGAATGCGCACTACACAGAAAGTAACTGGGAAACGCATCGAGCAAATTAATTCCTTTTGGCCGAAATCTTTCTCTGGCGCCGTTAGACTCCAGTCTAACGCGGAGTAGCTGCAGATACCGCGGCGGTCAGTGGCGACAGACTCGGACAATGGCTGGGTGACCAGGAAAACGCTTTCCACCACTTATTTTAGTCTCTGGACTGTGGGGAGATGCCCAAATTTGACCTGGGGGTGGCATATCCCTTTAAGAATCGAATTATAAATGGGAGACAAGTTATGTCTAAGTCCCCCATTTCTGTTTAACGACGGATTCTCTTTTTTGACAAAAATTGCTTCTTTCACTCCCCTCTCAAACCAGTTCTTTTCCCTGGCTAAGATCTGAACTTCACTGTCCTCAAACAAATGGCCCGTGGCTTCTAGGTGAAGATGTACGGCAGATGACGGTCCACTCTGGCACGCCCGTCTGTGTTGGTACATCCTCTTGTGGAGAGGCTGCTTGGTTTCTCCTAAACTTTTATTTATATATATATATATATATATATATATATATATATATACAGTGCCGTGAAAAAGTATTTGCCCCCTTCCTGATTTCTGTGTTTTTTGCATATTTATCACTCAAAACATTGTCAGATCATCAAACCAATTTTAATATCACACAGAAACAACCCAAGGAAAGACAAAATTCAGTTTTTGAATGATGATTCCATTTATTAGTGCACAAAAAAAATCTAAACCTATCTGGCCCTATGTGAAAAAGTAATTGCCCCCTTAATCTAATAGCCAGTTGAGCCTCCTTTGACAGCAATAACTGTAACCAAACGTTTGCGATAATTGGTGATGAGTCTTTCACACCGCTGGGGAGGGATTTTGGCCCACTCTTCTATGCAGAATTGTTTCAATTCTGCCATATTGGAGGGTTTTCTTGTATGAACTGCCCGTTTAAGGTCACACCACAGCATCTCAATCGGATTTAAATCCGGACTTTGACTTGGCCACTCCAAAACCTTAATTTTGTTTTCTTTGAGCCATTCAGAGGTGGACTTGCTGGTGTGTTTTGGATCATTGTCCTGTTGCATGATCCAAGAGCGCTTGAGTTTGAGGGCACGAACTGATGGCCGGACATTCTCCTTCAGGATCTTCTGGTAAACAGCAGAATTCATTTTTCCGTCAATCACAGCAAGTTGTCCTGGTCCTGAGGCAGCAAAGCAGGCCCAGACCATCACACTGCCACCACCATGCTTTACTGTGGGCACCATGTTCTTTTTATCAAATGCTGTGCCATTTTTACGCCAGATGAAACGGGCTGCAGACCTTCCAAAAAGTTCAATTTTAGACTCATCGGTCCACAAAATGTTTCTCCAAAAGTCTTGAGGGTCATCAAGGTGCTTTTTGGCAAAGGTGAGACGAGCCTTTGTGTTCTTTTGTGAAAGCAGTGGTTTTCTCCTGGGAACTCTTCCATGGATGCCATTTTTGGCCAGTGTTTTTCTAATGGTGGAGTCATGAACACTGACCTTAACTGAGGCCAACGAGGCCTGTAGTTCTTTCGATGTGCGTCTAGGTTCTTTTGTGACTTCCTGAATGAGCCGTCGTCGCACTCTTGGAGTAATCTTAGTTGGTCGACCACTCCTGGGAAGGGTTGCAACTGTTCCCAGTTTCCTCCATTTTTGAATAATGGCTCTGACAGTGGTTCGCTGGAGCCCCAGAGCTTTGGGAATGGCTTTGTAACCTTTTCCTGAATTATAGACTTCTATCACTTTTTTTCTCATTTGTTCTTGAATTTCTTTGGATCGTGGCATGATGTGTTTGTTCTTGAGATGTTGTAGCCAACTTCACTTTGTTTGACAGGAACTATTTAAGTGATTTCTTGATTCAACACAGGTGGTGACAATCAGGTGTGGGTGTGGCATGTAGAACTGAACTAAGTTTTCTCAAAACTGTGGTTAGTCACAGTTAGTTTGTGATTTAACAAGGGGGGGCAATTACTTTTTCACATAGGGCCAGATAGGTTTAGATTTTTTTTGTGCACTAATAAATGGAATCATCATTCAAAAACTGAATTTTGTCTTTCCTTGGGTTGTTTCTGTGTGATATTAAAATTGGTTTGATGATCTGACAATGTTTTGAGTGATAAATATGCAAAAAACACAGAAATCAGGAAGGGGGCAAATACTTTTTCACGGCACTGTATATATATATATATATATATATATATATATATTCTTCCTAGCAGTACTTGTTGTTTAATGGTACCAATATTCATTTAATTGTAATCATAAGTCTAGCTATCAAAAATGCAAAAGGTAGTCTGAGGGAGGGGGATATTCTTTTTTCATTGGGGAGCAGAAAGATTTTGTTTTCATAAGGCCCAGAAAAACCTGTCAGCACCACTGGGTTCCTGGTTCGACTCTCAGGGCAGTGTGGGGCCTTTCAAATAGTGATATAGTGGTTTCAGTATCAGTATCAATATTCAATATCAATGTTCAATACCAATATTTTCTGTCATTGCCCCATTCTCTGTGCCCTTTTTGACAGACTAATGGCGTTATATGGATGTTTTTTACATGTAACAAATTATTCTATACCCCAGATATACACATTTTGTTTTTATTTTTATAAAAGTGAAATGTTAATTTGTGATCTTTACTTCAACAAGATAAATTTAAGGGTCTAGCTATGGATTGTTGGGTGTATATAGGCAAAAAAATAAAATTAAAATAAATACATGATAATAATAATAATAATAATAATAATAATAATAATAATAATAATAATAATAATAATAATTTATATAATATATCATTTTAATTTTATCCATCCATCCATATCAGTCCATCTCTGCTATCTCTAAGTCTGCATGTTTTCACTTTGAGTGGATTTCTGGGCACTTTGGTTTTACCCCTCAATCTATAAAACATTCATAGTACGAAGGCAAAGGTAGTTGTGACCTTGCCTGCAGACAGAAATACACACTTCATCATTACTTACAGTTTAGACGTGCAGGTCTTAGGGCGTTTTCACATACAGTCCCGAACTCAGTCTTCTGTAAGTGGACCAAAAAGTGAACCAACAGAAAAAGAACTCAGTTTGTTTTGTGTTCAGATTGTGAGTTTATTACACACAGGACTGGGTATTCTTTCTGGTCCACTTGAGCTCTGATGGGGCCCCAGTCCCCTTTCTGTTCACACCAGGTCCTCTAGAGCTCTCTCTAGAGTGCACTGAATTCTGGGTACACTGGGAATTCTGGGTAATTGTCACTTGAAATAAAATGTCTGCTGCAATGCCTTCCTGTGTTTTTTTGATGAAATTTGCTTTCATTCACCGAGAAAATAGAGCTATTCAGATTATATATGACATAATTGCATTTGCGTTGACAACGACCACGATTGTTCCCAGTTACAGTCACGTGACACATCTACGGAAAGCGAAGGACGTTACAATATTGAAAAAGCACTTGGTGTTCACAATGCGCAGATTAGGTGAACCATACCGCTAATTTTTTTGCGAACCGTACTGAGACCCTGACTGAGAAAGGTCTTAGTAGGGTTTGTTTCAGAGGGTCTGGGTACGGTCGGAGCGTTCATATTATGTGCAAAAATGCTGAGTCCTCGGTCTGAGTTCGTTTAAATGGCTGAAAGGGACCAAGTGTGAAAACACCCGTAGATCCCTGAGTTCACATGATTAACAGCTGGATTAGCCAATTAGTGAGAGATAGTCAAACATGGCTGATTGGAAAGTCAGAAAAGGAGAAAAATAACACAGGACACTCAAAAAAAAAAAAAAAACTTTAAGGAGTGAAGCTCTGTTGCTATAAAACTCATGAAAACTCCAGCTAACTCACCTTATTTACCTCATTCTCATTTCTGCTGTGGTCTGTTCACCTTATTCTGTTGCCGTGAGCGCCGCTGTTTTCAGTGAGGTTGTATTATTTTGCATGGGGCTGTAGATCTTGACAGAATATAAGTTCTATATGGAATAAATAAATACATAAATAAAAATAATAAATACAGTGGTACCTCACCTTACGAAATTAATTCGTTCCAGAAGTGGTTTTGTAACGTGAATTTTTCGTAAGTTGAGTAGCTATTTCAATGGAAAAGGCCTGATCCGTTCCAAGGTTTTTTTTTTAATAGTGTAAAAAAATGTTTTATAGTGTAACATTGTGTTCTGCTTCCTGATTGGCTAAGAGACTGTAGAGCCATGACTAAACGTGGAATAAACCAGGTCTAGACCAGAACTAAACCAGGTCTAGACCTGGACTGGACCTGGACTAAACCAGGACCGGACCAGGTCCAGACCCGGACCAAACCGGGACCAAACCGGGACCAGACCAGGATTAAATCACCCCGTGCGGCTTTCCGCTGGCCTCGCGCGGCTCCTGCGCTCACCCGCGCGTGCTCGGCCCCGAGGGGGAGGCACAGCCCGGGCGCCGCGGCTCCATCCCGCGGCCTTGCGCCGTGTTGACGTCGCTTTTTGATCCTTCGATGTCAGCTCTTCCTATCATTGTGAAGCAGAATTCACCAAGCGTTGGATTGTTCACTAAGGGAACGTGAGCGGGGTTTAGACCGTCGTGAGACAGGTTAGTTTTACCCTACTGATGATGTGTTGTTGTGTCTCCGCTCCCCTCGCGCGTTCGGCGAGCCGTGTCCCCCCCACGCTTCACTATCAACACATTCCGATGAAAATCTATGAAAGTTCAAGTGTTCAAATGAGAGAGAAATGCGAGGAAAGCCCAACTCCAGTTTGAGAAAAGTGTAGAATGTGTGAGGCATTTACAGCCCTAAAACATGCAGAACAATTGCAAAATACAAAGTTGTCCTACCTCGCGGACCTCTCCCACCGCGGGCCACCTCTGGAACCTAACCCCGTGTGTGTTGATAAAGTGTATTTACGTTTCGGGGCGTGCATCTGAGCGCGCATTAATTTAATTTTTGAGATTTTGCGTTTCGTAACTTTAATTTTCTTTCGTATCTAGAGACCAAAATTTAACGTGAAGGCGTTTCGTAACTTGGTAGAGTCTTTCGTAAGGTGAGGTACCACTGTATAGCTGCAAGCAGCAATGTGGGGCCAAGCACCGAAGGTGCATGTTGGCCTCAGCATGTAGGCAGCATGCAGGGTCTGACAGGGTCTAACAGGGTCTGACAGGGTCTAACAGAATCTGACAGGGTCTAACATGATTTAACAGGGTCTAACAGGGTTTAACAGGTTCTAACAGGGTCTAACAGGGTCTGACAGGGTCTAACAGAGTCTGACAGGGTCTAACATGGTTTAACAGGGTCTAACAAGGTTTAACAGATCAAAGACACATCAAGGACAGATCAAAGGCAGAAAATTCCTGAAAATTTCTGCAAATTTCTGCACTATGCGCTGCACTCTGCAGCGCATAGTGAATGCAGCTGGGAGGATCGCTGGTGTCTCTCTCCCCTCCCTCCTAGACATTTTTAACACCCGGCTCACCCGCAGAGCGTCCAACATTGTGGGTGACCCGAGCCACCCCGCACATAGCCTGTTCAGCCTCCTGCCCTCGGGGAGAAGGTACCGGAGTCTCCGGGCCCACTCCACCAGGCTTTCAAACAGCTTCATCCACCAGGCTGTCAGGAGGCTGAACTCACACCCGAACCCACACCCGAACTCACACCTTACCCATCTCCCACCCCCCACCCCCCATATTGGCATAACCTGTATTCCATAAAAGACATATCACTCTAGACACTTTAAAAAACTGCTGCTAAGGACTACTGTTGCACTGTTGCACATTTACATTTACTACTGGATTTACTCCTGTTGCACTGTTGTTTACTACTGTTATTGCACATTTACATTTACTACTGGAATTTTTAGTACTGTTGTTTACTCCTGTTATTGAATTTTACCCCCGTTGCACTGTTGTTTACTACTGTTATTGCACATTGACTACTGGAATTTTAGTACTGTTGTTTACTCCTGTTACTGCACTAGAATTACTACTGTTGCACATTTATTTTTATTTTATCTTAATGCACAGTCACTGCTGTATCTTCCATTGCACATTTTGATGCACACTGCACACTTTGGAAATCTGTATATAGTATAGTTTATTTATTATGTTGCACTGTTTTAAGATTTTAGATCGTAGACTTTAGTTTTAACTTTAGATCTCTGTCTTAGATAGTTTTTTTGTTGTGTTTTGTCTTCATATTGTATTTTGTACACTGTCTTTTTGCACTACCTGGCCAGAGAGAAACAAAATTTCGATTCACTGTATGTTGAACACATATGGCAGAATTGACAATAAAGCTGACTTTGAACTTTTTTTGAACTTTGACCTGCTGGTGGCACTAGACGGTTGGGGGTGGGGGCCTATAACTTGCTGTGGGTAATGAGGAGACTGGCTGGAATGTGCATGCAAAATTTCACAACTTTTTACCAGACGGTTCTAGGGGTTGCCATAGACTCCCATGGTCAGAGGAATAATGTATAATAATAAGAATCAGTAGAAACACTATGGTGCCTAGCATTGGCCCCAATAATAGTAGTAATAGATAAATTACACACACACACACACACACACACACACACATATATATATATATATATATATATATATATATATATATATAAAGATGAAGTTTGTGAAAGGAGGAAAAGATGAAAAGATGAAAGAGAGGCGCTTCTTTTTAATACAAGCCAAACTGACTCTATCCTGACCAATCAGAACGGGGGCTGTTGACTTGGGCTTTCAGTGCTTTTCTGTGGGGACGTCGTTATCAAGTCAACAGGAAGGAAAAACCTCTGGCTCTGCTGTAATCTTCAGTGTATGACTCACTTGAATTGAGCTGTGCTTCAGTCGTCTGTGGCTAGAAGGAAAATAAACAGATTTGAGCATTTATGCTGAAGTGAAATGTATTTAGTGGAAGCAGGTTGTCAAAACAGTGAATATTGTGAGTTGGCTGTTCCCCATAAGGCATTTTTATTTTCGTATTTTTTGGACTGGCTTGACGCAATTCTGCAGTAGTAGTAGTTAAAGGGAATTTGCTGATAATTCAATATACAAATCCCTCTCAAACTTTTCACCCCAACGAACTCATAACCAAATATTTACGAATATAAGGGCTGAACAATATATCGCAAAATGATCGCTATTGCAGTATTTGAGCATATATTACACAAATTTGACTTTTGTGAGCTTTTAGTTGTGAGCTTTCAAATTAGGGATCAGAAAGGGCATAGACTCAAGATTGAAGTTATTAGCATTTAATGTTGGCAAAATAATTAGGCAAAAATACAAACGTAATATGGCATCAGGACATCTCTTCAGTGACACGTCGTTCCCATCGTCCACACACTGAACTGAAGTTAGACAGTCGGTTATATAGACAACACTGGCACGCTGGTACTGAGTTTAACTCCATGTATGGATATGCAGTTACTTAGGTTAACTGTTACCAAGTTTAAAGGAATAGTGCGTTTTAAAAAAAAAGAAGTTAATCTGTATGGGTTTCCTTCTAAAAGTTACGTGTGTTGACACCGGCTTACCTCTGACAGTTTCCGCTCAGCCCGGTTCGGCTCGCGTTCTGGAGCCCACGTAATTAGGTCCGGTAACTTTGCGGGGATATGAAATAAAGCTTGTTTTTCTTCTCAAAACAAAACATTTGTCCGAAAGGTGATATATTTGCGTCCGAAACAGTTGTCCACGAAAAATCAAGCAGCGTATTTCGCATTCTCGTATTGACTCTCTCGACTAGTATCACTACGCCCATGTTAACTCTATCAGCCTGTTCACTCGTAAACTTCCCCTTACAGCGGGCCGCATCCGTCGTTCACTTCCGCTAAAGGTTAAAAGGCTGATAATAAGTAATAGGCGCGCAGTGATACGAATCGAGACGAGATATGCAAATGCTAAGTACGCTGCTGGATTGGTTTTGGACGCAAATATATCACCTTTCGGACAAATGTTTTGTTTTGAGAAGAAAAACAAGCTTTATTTCATATCCCCGCAAAGTTACCGGACCTAATTATGTGGGCTCCAGAACGCAAGCCGAACCGGGCTGAGCGGAAACTGTCAGAGGTAAGCTGGTGTCAACACACGTAACTTTTAGAAGGAAACGCACAGGGATCCAAGGAGCGCTCAGGGAGTTAGTGTGTTTGCTCAGACACATTAAAAATTAGGGGGAACATTGGCCATGTCCCAATTCCAAGTATTACTAGTCGCAATAGAATAATATTTTTGTCTTTAGGGAACAAGGAGCAGACCACCCGGCTCATTGAGCTGAGGCGGGACCTGTTCCATTTCCCAGACGCCCATGTGATCCATGGACTGCACTCAGGGCTCAGCGAATATGCACCACCTCGACTGCAGACTGAGACCACACTCCGAACCGTGCACTCTCTGAATTGGGAAACGGCTATAGAGATTAACATAAAAAAATAAAATAAAACGCACTATCCCTTTAACTACCTATAGTTCGCTTCCTTTTGAGGGTCTTTGAGTTACACAAACACAGCTTGAAATAGAAGGAGAAAAACAGGTGGTATACAATTACACTTAGACAGCGAAGACCCCATTTAACATGTGGACACAGCTTCCCAGTACTTGAATTCAGAGAATACACCATGTAAAGAGAATACCCATTAATATACACATGTATCAAATAATGAAATCCCACATAGTCATGTTATAATATTGGTAGCTCATCATAAACATACCTGGAGTTGTGTTTTGTTTCATTCACACATATTTAGTAATTCTTTATTAGTCTGTCTACAGCTCCAAATGCTCTGTTCCACCTTGTGATGTCATGAAGTGGTAGTTTTCAAGTTAACTGCTACCTTTTACCTTTAATTCAGCAGAGACTGGCAATACCAGGACAGAAATCATCCAAATGATTCTAGTGAAAGTGTTAGCGGTAGTACAGTGGAGCACTTCCTGTACTACCGCATGACATCACAAGGTGGAAAAGAGGGTTTTCTGTATGAGGGAAGAACTCAGGGTTTGTTTGTTAAACATTTGTGAATGAAACAAAACAATTCCAGGTATGCTTTTGATGAAGAAACGTTATAATATAGATCAGAAAATGGAGTAATATAGGCCCTTTAAAGCTGCACTGTGTAACTTTTTATGGCGTGTTATTCTTTTACCTGTAATGTTCCACAATATGCCATTGAACATCTATATTGGATTTGGTAAATAATTTAGCAAATTGGTTTTCCTGCGGTTAGACAGAATTACATGTGTTTTTTTTTTTATTGCTAAAACATATATATATATATATATATATATATATATATATATATATATATATATATATATATATAAAAAACATGCATTCTTACTGTTAGTGGACAAGCCTCTCCTCACCATAGGCCTATCACAATAAATACTATATTGACTTATCATTCAAAAAATGAAAGCTGGAATAATATTTATCGTGTGTACAATTTCCTGGCAAAAGTAGGGAGATCATTGCCATTTTTATGTAAAATATGCAATATCTGAGCTGTAGAGGGTTGAATAAATAACTGCTGTGAATACCTATTAGTTTATTCTGTTATTGATTAGTTGCAGCTCAGGTTTTTAATTATACTGCATATTTAAAAAATGATTACAAGGAGAGCAATGACATCTCCATGGAGACAAGTGGATAGCTCCAGTTGAAATATTACACAGTGTCCCTATATTACAGCTCTGGAAAAAAAATAAGAGACCACTCCATTTTTTTCTGAAATCAGCATCTCTACATGTATTACAGCCATTCCATTCCAACGTCTGTTGAATTCCAACACAAACACAAAGCTGTGCTACTTCAGTTCTTTCACCAGGAGTGGAATAAAGTCACCCAAGAACAATGTGAAAGACTTGTGGAGAGCATGCCAAGACGCATGAAAGCTGTGATTAAAAATAATGGTTATTGCACCAAATATTGATTTCTGAACTCTTCTTAAGTGTAAACATTAGTATTATGTTGTTGAATAAATTTGATCTTGTTTCTTTGCATTGTTTGAGGTCTGAAAACATTATTTTTTTGTTATTTTGACCATTTGTCATTTTCTGCAAATAAATGCTCTAAACAATAATATTTTTATTTGGAATTTGGGGGAATGTTGTCAGTAGTTTATAGACTCAAACAAAAATGTTCCTTTTGCCCACACAGATACCTATAAGTAGTAAATCAGAAAAACTAATAATTTTGCAATGGTCTCTTATTTTTTTCCAGAGCTGTATATTACTATTTTGCTAGAGCTCTGACCTCTTAAGAAGGCATGTTTTTAATTAAAGTGTTTTAAATATTTAAATGTTTAAAGTTAAAGTAATTAAAGCTAACAAATCAAAACACTCTGAAAGCAAAACAATCACATCTCCATGGAGTCGAGCAGGTGACAAGCCCTTGAAAAGTTCTGTAGTGCATATTTATAAAGCATATCCATAGCCTTTAACACCGCTTTCATAGCATATTTAATTGTTTCTTTTTGTAAACATAATTCTTTTTAGGGGTCATAAAGGAGCATTCTGAAGGTTTGGGTGCTGCATGTTTTAATATTTACAAAAACTAAAAACGCTCTGACATTTACCCTTGCGCCTCATTAGCCAAATAATTTGCTGTTATATTGAAAAGAGTCAGGTAATTAAAATAAAAAAAAAGAATGAGTTGAACTTTCAGATTAACTCAATATAACTATGCAAAAGAACTAGTTACAAGTACAACCAAGCCAAAAGTGCAACTACTTTAACATTGCTAGTATTACTATAACTACAACAGCAGATAGAAGGACTACTAAGAGAGGGTTTAATGTCATTTATTGTTTTTTGTTTTGTTTTACTTTATTACAGTGGTCCATCGTTTATCGCGGGGGTTACGTTCTAAAAATAATAAAAATACCCACAATAGGCGAAATCTGCGAAGTAGTCAGCTTTATATTTTACAATCATTGTACATGTTTTAAAGGGATAGTGCTTTTTTTATGTTAATCTGTATGGGTTTCCTTCTAAAAGTGTCGTGTGGTAACACTGGCTTACCTCTGACAGTCTTGGCTCAGCCCGGTTCGGCTCAGGTTTTAGAGTTCATGTAAGTAGGTCCGGTAAGTTCGCGGGGATGCGATATAAAGCTTGTTTTTCTTCGCAAAACAACATTAGTCCAAAAAGTGATATATATTTCCGTCACAGACAGTGGTCCGAAAAATCCACCTGCCTATTTCGCATGGTTCCCTTTTTTCTCGGAGTTGTATCACGATGCGCCTAGCCTAGCCTGTTCACTTGTAAACATCCGCCATCGCTGTACCGCATCTACCGTAACCATCCGCTTACGAGTGAACAGGCAATAGAGTTAATGTGGGCGGAGTGATACGAATCTAGAGAAAATATGCGAATGCGAAATAGGCAGAACTGTCTGTGACAGAAATATATATAACTTTTTGGACAAATGTTGTTTTGCGAAGAAAAACAAGCTTTATTTCGTGTCCCTACGAACTTACCGGACCTACTTATGTGAGCTCCAGAACCCGAGCAGAACCGGGATGAGCCAAGACTGTCAGAGGTAAGCCAGTGTTACCGCACGACCCTTTTAGAAGAAAACAATACAGATTAACATAAAATAAAAAAAAACTTCACTTCACTTTAAACACTCTAAACACTCACTTTAATAGAGTTTCAACAAAAAACTCACGCGCATTTCACAGTTCCTCTGATCATGCCTCTTCGTCCTGGCGCCGCTCCGCCTTGGTGCAGGCGTTATTTCCAAGTGAAGAACATAGTTATGGGGAGTTGTTGGCGCTCTTTTTTCTTTTGGGCGAGAAGATTCTTATAAACAGACATGCCACCTTCGATTATATTTAAGAACGTTTCATCGACATTGTGGGTTTTGTTGGGGAGAAAACTTGCAAACATACAGAACTTCAGAGTCACACTGCGAGCGATCAAACATTTATATAAATCTGGCAAACTGAACACATTCTGCACTGTACAGGAGACACGGCACGGAGGAGAATGATGGACAAATCGGCAAAGGTCGACAGTCCCTTAGCCAATCAGGACGCAGAACACAATGAGCGTTGTTACACTATAAACAAAATTGGCATAAAAAAATCTGAAACAGCGAGGCCGCGAAAGGTGAACCGCGTTATTGCGAGGGCCACTGTAGTTCAGAATTTATTAATCAAGCTAATGATGACAGAACACCATTATAACATGTCTTTTGCCCAGTGTGTCTTCTTTAAAGGTGCACTGTAATAATATGTTTAATGCCATACCGGAGCAGCAACATTTCCATGGAGATAAGCAGATCCAAGCAAGTCCTCCATCCAAAAAGTTACACAGTGCATCTTTACACTAAGATGCATCTAAATGTCAAAGCTGCGGTTATTGTTTTTAGCCTTATTTTTACAGCTTGACCGTTGTGTGTATGTAATTTTTGCTTTTCGGTTATCTAATCTCTCTGATATTTTCAGGTCTAAGGATCTGATAAAGGACGCCATCTTGGACAATGACTTCATGAAGAACCTGGAGCTGTCTCAGATCCAGGAGATCGTGGACTGCATGTACCCAGTGGACTACGGGGAGGACGCCTGCATCATTAAAGAGGGCGAGGTGGGCTCCCTGGTCTTTGTCATGGAGGGTAAGTGGAAAGAAAATTGTATTTGTTTTTCTACCTTAAAAAATAGGAGACCACTGCAAAATGATCAGTTTTTCAGATTTTTCGACTTATAAGTATGCGTTTGTGCAAAAGGAACATTTGGCAATAGTTTATATACTCAAACAAACAAAAAATGGTTTGAGTCTATAAACTATTGCCAAAATTTCCCCCAAATTCCAAATAAAATATTATTGTTTAGAGCATTTAATTGCAGAAATGACAAATGGTCAAAATAACAAAAAAGATACCGTATTTTCCGCATTATAAGGCGCACCTAAAAGCCTTCAATTTTCTCAAAAGCCGAGAGTGTGCCTTATAATGCGATGCGCCTTATATATGGATCAATATTGGTTAATCATGGCTACTGTAGTCAGCCACTACTGTAGCTTCTATTCTATGCGCCTTATAATGCCCTATATATGAAAACAGTTTTAAAATAGGCCATTCATTGAAGGTGCGCCTTATAATCCGATGTGCCTTATAGTGCGGAAAATACAGCACATGTTTTCAGACCTCAAACAATGCAAAGAAACAAAACAAAATTCATTTTAAAACAACATAATACTAATGTTTACAACTTTCATGCGTCTTGGCATGCTCTCCACAAGTCTTTCACATTGTTCTTGAGTGACTTTATTCCACTCCTGGTGCAAGAACTGAAGTAGCTCAGCTTTGTGTTTGTGTTGGAATTCAACAGATGCTGGAATGGAATGGCTGTAATACATGTAGAGATGCTGATTTCAGAAAAAAATGCAGTGGTCTCTTATGTTTTTCCAGAGCTGTAAGTCCGCTGTGTGTTGTTTGCATCTAATTATGAAGTGTTTTTTTTGTCCTAGTAAGTGCACGTTTAGCATGCTAGTTGTTGATAGCATTCGTATGAAAGTTGCAAACTCGACTGTAGTCTCAGAAAGTTGTAAAAAGCACTTATAAACTCATCATGGTGCTCTGAATGAAAAAAGTAACTGATGAATAACTTCGGACCATTGCAGACTTTTTAAATGAACTTTGGGTTTTCATGTTATAAAACTGGTACAGTGCCTTTAAGAATAGTGTTCCTAATCTCATTTTATGGCTACTAATTGGAAATATTCTAATGTATTCATTTTTTGTCTGATTTTATCAATACTAAAACACTTTATTAGTTGATTAGAGATATTTGTTCATCTACAGTTCTGACTATAAGAACCTCTAATCATAACAATGTAAACTTAAATGGACCTCTTACCTAGTTCTTAAAGAGGGGGTGGTACACTTCAGTTAAGTGCTGATATATTACATATTTAGATGCCAGTTTGACCTTTTATCGTATTGAAAATGCTTACATTTAAAGGTGCATTGTGTAACTTTTTTGGTAGAGGATTCGTCAAATGTAATCCAACTAATTTCTCTTGTGGATCAATACAGTTTAAATACTTTTCTCCATGGAGGTGTTATTTCTTTGTCTGGAATGTTCCACAGTATCGTATTAAACCTTTATATCTTCATGGAGACCAAGCCAGACCAAGTTACAGGTCAGATCTGTGGAGAGGCGACCCCGCTCACAGTCAGAATGCCAGTTTTTCTAGGTATTTAATTCAAGAAATGTAAGGTAGAGCTGTTTAATGTCATACTGTGGAACTTTCTAGGTAGAGCAATGGCGTCTCCATAGAAACAAGCAGGTGATGTACTCTCCACCAGAAAAGTCACACAATGCACCTTTAATGTCATGTTTAATGTTGTGTTTTTCGCAAATGAAACTACATTCCATCATTGCATCTTGCTGTTGTTTATTTATGGAAAATTGACATTCATAGGCTTCCGGTCTAAGGCTACGTTTATATGATGACGGGCTGAACAGAAGACGCAAAAGTGGCGTCACGTCTTCACTTTTTATTCTGCGTTTAGATGAGCGTTTTCAGGAGGAAATCCGTGCATATGGTGACACAAAAGTGTGTAGAATTTGATTGGGTATGCATGCCTGGCGGCTAGGTGGCGCTGTGATACATTATCACTATGTCCGTGCGCATGCGTAGAATCTTCCTTCTTCTCATCTGCGCCGTGAAAAGCAAAACAAAACATAGCTACCGGTAGCAAAAAAAAAAGTCAGACGAAGAAGTTCAACTATTGCTTCAGACCACGTTAGACTACAAAGCAACAAAGGTGCAAAACAAGGTGTGGACTGGGAGTCCTGCCAAACAAAGTACACTGATATATGGACCAATGTGACGTAAACGCGTACACGACGTCAATAGATTTGACCAGAGTTTTGCGTCTTGGGCAGTGTAGACGAAAATGCTACGGCGGAGCGTATTCAAGTTTTCGACTTTGGAGGGCGGTTTCAGTTTTTTGTGTTTTTAAGACCCCAAAACGCCGTCACCGTCTAAACGAAAGGCACTTCTGATAAAATATTTAGTTGTTTTTACCCGTAAGCTTTCTCGTGTAAACAGGCCCTGAATCTTGGATAGATTCGTACAGCTAACCGTAAGGCGTACCCTCCCTACGGTTAGCTGTACGATACTATAGGGGCCGTGAGAGATCACTAAATTAATCATACATGGCTGACATCTAAAACCTCTTGAGGCATATTTTTAATAAGGAAACAAAATTTTCAACATTGTAGAAAGCTCCAAGAAGCCGATTTTGCATAATATTTCTCATTAACACTTTGTCTTTGCCACATTAGTTTGACCTATTTTGTATAATTGTCCTTGTAAAAACCTTAACAGGTATTAATCAGAAAGAAATCATTAGTGTTATTGATTAGTGGTAATTTTCAGACTAAAAATTCTCCAACCCAATTTTTAGGTTTCCCCATCTGGCCTTAAGACGTTTGTAAGATTTTAATCTTTCTTAAGCTTTGACAAAGTTCAGTACAGACTTTTTTCCAAAACCAAATCAAACTGCTTTTTACTGCCGCTGAGGGAATATTTACGCAGAACTTGTCACCTCCCTGTCCTGAAATTCCCCATGATTTTAAGAAGGCGTTGATGTTTTTGTAAATATTGAATAAACGTCCAGAAATATTTTAATAAAAACAGGAAATAGGCTAAGACCACACAAATATTGAACTCTGACTAAACCTTGTAAAATCTAGTAGCATTTTGCCAGAGCTGAGATAGGGGGTAGTGTAAACAGAAATTTTGCCAAGCACTCAGGCTTCAAATATATATTTATATATATATATATAAAAAACCAAGATTTTTAAAAACAGACATGAGTCAAATACAACTTTGAGTAAACTAATGATGAGGGGACACCAGTATAATATGTCTTTTGCCTAATATGTGTTTCTTAAAGGTGCTTGTTTCTATGGAGGTGTCATTGTGGAATATCCCAGAGTATGACATTAAACAGCTCTACCTTACATTTATTCAATTACAGGTGGTTTTAGAGCTCAAAAATACCTAAAAAACAGGCATTCTGACTCTGAGTGTTGTCATCTCTCCACAGATCTGACCTGTATGTAACTTGGTCTGGTTTGGGCTCCATGAAGATAGAAAGGTTTAATACCGTACTGTGAAACATTCCAGACAAAGCAAAAACATCCCCACAGAGAAAATAATTTGACCGACCTTCCACCAGAAAAGTTACACAGTGCACCTTTAAATGAACACTAAGATTCATCTAAATTCCTAAGCTGTTATTGCTTTTAACCTTATTTTAACTGTTTTACCATTTTGGCCATCGTTAAGGTCAAGGTTTATTTATACGGCATATTTAAAAAACAGCGAGTACTGCCCCAAAGTGCTTAACAAAACAGATAAAACACAATATAAGAATAAAAACACAAGTAAATACAGTAAAACAAGGTTAAGAACACAGATAAAACTATAGAAAATCCACTTGAGTTAATAGCAAGTGTAAAAAAGTGTGTTTTCAGCCATGATTTTAATCTCTCCATGGAAGTAGCAGCTCTGATGTGTAATAGGAGAGCGTCCCACAGTTTAGGGCCCGCTACAGCAAAGGCTTTATCTCCACTAGTTTTGAGTCTGGCCCTTGGGCTGTCTAAAAGCAGCTGGTTCGATGACCTGAGTGTTCTGCCCGGAGTGTGCAAACTAAGCAGTTCACATAAATAAGAAAGTGCCAGATTGTGAACTATTTAAGTTCAATTTGGCTACACAACATTTTGAAACTTGTGTATGATCTGGAATTAATTTTTTTTCAAAGACATCCAAGTAAGTACAGAGCGGTGGGTGGGGATAGGGGGTAGGTGAAAATGGGAAATTTCAGAGCACTCACACGTGAAATACAGGATAATACAGGACTGATTTCCAGTACAGCTCCGGGTCCTGCCATCTGCAGAAGTTCTCTGATGACTCTGCGGTGGTTGGGTGTATCAGGGGTGGACAGGAGCTGGAGTACAGGGTGCTGATTGCAAATTTTGTGGAGTGGTCCCAGGCAAACCATCTGCTTCTGAGCATGGACAAGACCAAGGAACTGGTGATTGACTTCATGAGAAAGAGGACACTAGTGGAGCCCATTACCATCCAGGGTCATGAGGTGGAGACTGTGGACTGCTACAAGTACCTCGGCGTTCATGTGAACAACAGGCTGGACTGAAGGGACAACTGTAATACTGTCTACAAGAAGGGCATGAGTAGTTCAAAGTTCAAAGTCAGCTTTATTGTCAATTCTGCTATATGTGTTCGACATACAGTGAATCGAAATTTCGTGTCTCTCTGGCCAAGCAGTGCAAAAAGACAGTGTACAAAATGCAATATAAAGACAATACAAAAACTTCTAAGACAAAATCTAAAATCTAAAAGCAGTGCAAAAGAATAAATAAATACCTATTTACAGACTCTAGACAGACAGTAGACTCTACTTTCAATGTGTGCAGCAAGTTACTGGAGATCTTCTACCAGTCTGTGGAGGCCAGCGCCCTGGACGTCGCTGTGGTCTGCTGGGGGAGCAGCACCAGTAAAAGGGATAGTGGGCGGATTGACAAACTGATCCGCAAAGCTGGTCACGTGATCGGCTGTCACAGTGAGGGACAGGAGGACACTGGACAAACTGCTCTCCATCATGGACACTCCTGCTCACCCACTGCACCAGACCAAAGAGGGACAGAGAAGATAATACTCCCTACAGCTGTATATAGCTGGGACTGGACATCTTATTTGATTATACTTTATTACTTATCTTTCTATTTAATTCTGATTTGTACATATACATTTATTATTATTTTGTTTTTTAATTTGTATAATTATGTCTCATCTGACACTGGTCTTTTGTATTATTATTATTGATGTGTGAACTACTGTACCCAAAACAATTCCCCTTGTGGATCAATAAAGTTTGTCTAAGTCTAAGTCTAAGATTACTCAAACACGCATGAACCAAACAAAATACAAGTTTGAGTTGACTAATGATGAGGGAACACCGTTATATTATGGCCATGGTTTTTAGCCTTATTTGAGCTAAAAATAAGAAATCAATTACTTTCAAGGTGCACTGTGTACTTTTTCTGGGGAGGGTCTGCCAGCTGCTTGTCTCCATGGAAATATTACTGTTTTCCGTTGTTTATTCGACAGGATGAAAATAAACTTGGTAATCACAATGTAGATGGGTTAATGGTCAGATCTGTGGAGAAGCAAGCCTGCACATGGTAAGAATTCACGTTTAAGGTATTTTTGAGCTGTAAAGCACATGTAATTGAACAAATGCAAGGTTCTAATGCCTTAGTCTGGAACATTACATGCATAGAAATAAGTAAGTAGCAGACTGCCTTATGAATAATATATAATTTGTATTTTTTGAGTACCCAAATGTACGGTATATATGAAATTTTAATACCTGATATTTTGGTCCCTCGGTATTTTTTAAAAATTGTCTGGGCGTTATATGAAATTCTTAAAGGTTGATTTTCCCAGTTGTTATCTCGGTGAAGTTTTCTTGGCAAGATCCACATAGTATTTCAGTTCAAGTTGTCCTTGTAGGTTTGTGAAAAAGCCAAGTTTGTGTATAAATAATTGAATTCCTAATCGCTTCAGGCTCTGGATTGTCCTCAGTACCGTACAGTACTGGAGCTGTACAACGCGGAGCTGACAACTTTCAAAAATGTCAAAAAAAAAATACAGAAAAGACACAACACATCTCGTTTTCTTCTTTGCTTTTCACTTCTTGAGTCACCACAGGAGCAATTCTAGTGTGTAGTGTCAGACATATTGACTTAGCAAAGGGTTTACTGCGTCAGATGCCCTACCGTCCCTATTACAGTGATAGTGCCAAGTAACAATGAATGTGATTTACTCTGCTGTAAAGTAAAATCCTTATTCAAACTATTTTATAATAATGCCATACCAATTGTATTAAAAACAAAGAAGAAATAAAATCATAATGAATAAAATCATAATGGATTAAATAAACATAAAGAAAATACAAATTAATAAAATACAAATAAAGAAAACATTTTTCTTTTCCTGGGGGACATATATTCATTTTTATTTACATCATTGTTCCTTCTCCAATAACATTAATTACACTGGTCTACAAATTTTTGGACTCGATCTGCTTCCGAGATAAAAGTGGCTAAATCTCATTTATATTGATAAGATGAACTGAAAATCAATTGATAACTGTGCTGGTTAGCTAATGTATTCAAGATATGTAATGATATTGTTTTACATCAAAATTGCATCTGTTTATACAATAGATTTAGGCATTTTTGCTTAAAAATAATATTTATATTTTGAAAATATTTAACTTGCACAGCAAGAAATATCTTAAGACATCAGGTGCACACAATTTCGAGGCATCTCTCATGTGAAATCAAAAAATATTTGATGTTAAAACTGTAGACATATTAAAATGAATGTATTGGAATGTGCAGACAGGCTTTCAGATAGAACTGTTGCTTGTAGACACACTGTACCTTCTGATAAACTACCGTTTTTGCCTTATTTTGCATAAATTTCCTATTTTGACCCAATACTATATCTTGGAAACTATAGCCAATCAGCACTTCTGACTTACTTTTTCTTTATTAGTGACCTAAACCAATAAAAATGTCACTACTTTTGTTCCGGAAGCATTTTGCTCGTAGACCAGTGATTATATTAGTGTAGCACTTTTAATTAACAAAATTTACTACTGATTGACAACAAATTACAACTTTACACATACCTTTTTATGTGTAAATAAATAAATGGTGAAAAAAAACCTTGTAAAAAACAACAACAACAGCTTTCTACTTAAATAATCAACATGCATTTGCTGTCTAGATATTAAGACCCCATTTTTGAAGGTGTTACTGCTTTTCCTGAAATGTTCCATAGTATTGCATTAATCTTGCATTATTCAGTTACAGATAAGATTGCTAAATAAAAACTCTGACTGATGAAATTTAATACAGGGGAACATTTTAGGCAACACGATAACATCCCCATGAAAACAAGCACGTACCAGACTTTGTCACGCAGAAAAGCAACCTAGTGCAGCTTTAATTTTCCCAACAAACAAATATTTAATCATAATAATTGTTCTTTCTCCTCAGCTCATTTTCATTGTCTTTGTTTAATTACAGAAGAACTCTTATGACAAACCCCTGACCTGGAATCAGTATTCACATTCCCCAAATGAGGCTTTGATGTTTAAATTTAGCCCATTTTGACCTTTGAGAGAGACGCAGTGAAGTCTGTTAATCCTTTTGCTTTAGCTTTATCTGGGGCGGTGAGTTTTTGGGCACGAATCATGTTTAAATATCCTATATTACGCAAAATTGACTCATATGAGCTTTTGGCCATGTTATAATGTTACTCATACCTGGAGTTGTGTGTGTGTGTGTGTGTGTGTGTTTTTTTTTATTCAGTAGATTGGCAATTCCAGGGGCTGAAATTATCAAAATTATTTATTTTTATGTTTATTTTTCAGTGCACATTCTATTGCACATTTTGATGCACACTGCACATTTTTGGACATCTGTAAGTAGGTATTTATTCTTTGCACTACTCTTAGACTTTTGTCCTTTTTGTCTTTATATTGTATTTTGTACACTGTCTCTTCTAGTGAAGGTGCATGGAGTTTAAAAACACAGTGGAGCACTCCCTGTTTTACCACATGACATAATGGGCGGCAGTAGCTCAGTTGGTAGAGCGTTTGTCCACTGAAAGGTTGGCGGTTCAAATCCCGCTCTTGACATAAGCAACATCAGTGGTTGAGCGGTCAGATCCACTGACCCACAGGTTGGCAGGTGTGATTCCAGCTCCCACAGATGAATGCTGCCGTTGTGTCCTTGGGCAAGACACTTAACCCGCCTCGCCCCCAGTGTCTGCGTACACTGGTGTGCGAATGTGTGTGTGAATGGGTGACTGGTTCCTTGTTGTAAAGCGCTTTGGGTGCCTTGAAGGTGGAAAAGCGCTATATAAAGATGTGACCATTTACCATAAGGTGGAACAGTGTTTTCTGTTTGAGAGAAAAATATAAAATATGCAGGGTTTGTGTGTTAAACGTGTGTGAATGAAACAAAACACAACCCCAGGTGTGTTTTTTGATGAGGAAACAACATGATAACATAAAAATAAAATAGTATAATATAGGTCCTTTAAATGTAGCCTGTTTACACCCTCGGGAGTGGCTCCATGAGGAGTCTTTTACGCCCACAGCTTTAGCGCGCTTCACTTTATCTGGGGTGGTGAGTTTTCTGGCATGAATGAACCGAATGATGAAACCTGGGATGTATTTTTAGCTCAAGAAAGAAAAGAGCTACTCTGAGTAACTGTGGAAATGCTCTTTTATATTGTTGAGGATCAGATGACGTCTTGATGAGATGAGGTCTTAACAACATGAGAGCGGGATGAATGACAAGGGCTGTGTAATTATTCACATTTTAAAACTCCAGTATGTCACTTTTCAGCCAAAAAAAGATTAAGATCATGGCATGTTTCTTCATTTTTGCTGTTTTATCGCACTTTGAAAAACTTTGAAAACTGTACACATGTCCCTGCACTGAGTGGGCTTGCATCTCCACAGATCTGACTCTTACAAGCCTCCTCCTGCTTGTTTCCATGCCACCTCCAGAAAGTTCCATACTGTCCCTTTAATGTTGTTTAAGATATTGCTGTGATGAAAAATATACAGTATGTAATGAGAAATCGAGTCTGCAGTGACACTGAAAAACTAAATCACAAAATGTAACTAATAGCACGATTGATTCTTTGCAGCAGACGTCATCAACATTCCCCGTGTTGTGACGCTAACAATAAGCACTGCTCTGTCTGAAGCTCAGTTACTCAAGTTAGACTTTAATCCGAGTTTTGTTTTAGGGTGATTCTCCAACTATTAAAGAATTTGTGTCCCAGGCAGAAATAAGAAAAACAACACAAACACAAACACAAAGATGAACTTACAAAAATGTATGATGGATAAATTACTATTTTTATTATATAAAATATGGTTTTATATTGAGTGTTTTTGGACTCTCAGTCCCTCATAAGACTGAAATTAAATTTGATTCAACAGTAACTTCATTGACAAATGGCACAGAAATTCCTAATTGTAATGAAAAATATAATGTGCTTGAAAGATATATTAGTATTTTATTTATTTTTCATAAAAAGAACACCTGTCCCTAGGGATCACTGTCATTTCCACCACCCAACACAAAATGTAACTTTTAACTTTTTTTTTTAAACCTTTGTCTAGGCTGCTTGAACCACATCAGTTGTGATGTGACAGGGGCTCATGGAGGATAGCAGCGTTAGCTCCATGGAAGGAAGGGAAACTAGAACAAAATCAAGGTCAAGTTTTACAAACCAGGAGTAGGTTTATTGGTCGTCATTTCCAAACACCTCATATTTCCTTTGAATGTACAAATAATGAGAAAAATACAATTTTATATTGTGTATTTTGAGTTTATTTTATGCTAACTCTAAAACAGAGATTATCATGCTAATATGTCATGAGATTTTAAAAGAAATGCTAAACATGATCATTTCCACAACAGTAATTTCCATCACTTTATTTATTGTTATTGTTTATTATTATTTATTTAATATTTATAATCAGTCCCCGCTCAAGTCACGCACCACCCCGCTCAAGTCTTGAGCGGGGTGGTGCGTGATCACATCTACACATTGTGATGAAGTAGAACAAATCTTTCTAACAAATATTTTTAAAAATATGTTAGATTTTCTGAAAAATCCAACATATTTAACACAATCTGAACATAAATATCTGAGTTACAACAAGTGAGCTGATTTGTTCTCTTGAACAAGTCTCATACATTAAATTACACAAGCTAGCTTCTATTAGCCAGCAGTTTTTGAGTTATGCATTCTCACTTCTTTTGTTGGAAACCTTAATGTGACCATGAACATTGTGTTGATCACAGGCTCCTGAAAATGCGGAACATTCCATTCCACTGTTATATCCTTGTAAATCTGTTATTTTAAGTTTTCTACTTTATTTTATTCTATTTTATTCCGCTCCAAGTACCGAAGCAATGTCCTAATGTTGTGAACATGTTCAAACATATGGCAATAAAACCTTTCTGATTCTGATTCCACTTCCACCACAGAGATACATGTAAAACACCGCCAGCATGATGTCACTGCAAAGTATCAGTATTCTTCCTTTTAAACCGTAGATAACTAATTGTGTTAAAAAATTATGATTATTGCAATACAACCCAAGTTTTTGCATTAAATTAAATACAGGCCTACTAACAAATAATAATGCATTGAATTTAAAGGTGCACTATGTAACTTTTCCAACTGTCACCTGCTTGTCTCCATGAAGTTATTACTTTGCATGGAACATTCGTCATGTATGTCGTAAAACATATCTATCTCTATGGAAACAAGCCACATGGCCAAGTGGTTGGTGGTGAGGCATTCATGGTCACAGGAAGAATGCGTGTTTTCATTCATTCCAGAAAAATCAAGGACATCTGAAGCATGTAGCTCTCTTTAATGTTTTAATGTGCCACTCTAACCGCCACATTAATTTGTACTATATTCAAAGAAATGACCATCTGCCTGGATACCATTTCACACCAGATGCCCTTACTGGATCAACTCACATTTAGACTAGGGCTGTCAGTTTAACGCGTTAATTAGATTAATTAATTACACTGCAAATTAACGTGTTATAAAAATTAACACAATTAATTAAGAGTGCCAATGTGTTCAATGTCCGCGCATTTTAAATTTGGCGTGTGGCGAACAAATCACTGCCAGGGCCTTTGAACGGCAAGTTTATTTATAAAAAGAACGAAGACGGGACTATCAACAAGAACGAGGTGATTTGTAGCTTTTGTCGAAAAGAATTTTCCAATCACCAAAGCTGCTCCAGTCTGACAGATCATTTGAACGATAAACACGTCCGGACAAGTTCCATCGTTACAGGTGATAGTGCGCACTTCACCAAACCACCAAACCATCAAACCATGCTCACAGAATTTGGGAAATGACTGAGCAGTGACCGCAGAAAAACTGACAAACTCAATCATAAAGTGGGTTCGCTCGCTAACTCGATCGCTCACTCACTCGATCGCACACTCACTCTCAATCTCTCTATCTTTATCTCTCACACTCTTAAAATGCGATTAATTCGATTAATTAATTACTAATCCTGTAATTAATTATATATATATATATTTTTTTTTTTTTTTTATCGCCTGACAGCACTAATTCAGACATTGCCCCAAGAAAGTGATTGTATGTTGTTGCTTGAATGCAAATGAGGAGAAAAGAGCTGGCCAATAGTAGAGGGTGGGGGCGTGGCCAAACTCTCCCTCAATGCAAAGTCAGCTCACCATTTTCTTGTATTTGCAAAAAAGTGCAGAGAAAGGAAAAAGTAACATTCCATTGAAAAAGTAATAGTGCTTACATTTCCACATAAATAAATGATTGAAACCACTCGAGCTGCCTACGGATGCGCAGAAGGAACAAAATACTAGCAAACTCAAAATAGCGCGTTCCGACAATGAGAAACAACCAAATGAGCTGCATATGGATGGTAGAATTGCGAAAAATGCTGGCAAACTCTGATCACGATTAAAAAAATTGCATTCGCGATTAAAACTCTCTGGGCGTGATTTACAGAGACGCTGTTAATATTCCCAGACCCTATATATATACTGCATATATATATATATATATATATATCGATATATATATAAGGTGCCTATATATATATATTATCGCCTGACAGCACTAATTCAGACATTGCCCCAAGAAAGTGATTGTATGGAATAGTATTTTCTAGATAATATTAATAACCAATTTTGCATTTAAAAGTCCTACATATTACACAAATTAATTCTTGTGAGCTTTAAGCCATGTTATATTGTTGTTAACTCCTCCAAAACAAACCTGGAGATGTGTTTTGTTTCATTCACACATGTTTGAGTAACTGCTTTATTATTAGTCTTTCTACATCTCCAAAGCTCAAAATGCTCTGTTCCACCTTAATTCAGGAGAAATTGGCAGTTCTAGAGTTGAAATCGTCCAAATGATTCTAGTGAAGGAGTATGGGGTTTAAAAACAAAGAGGAGCACTTCCTGTAGCCTACAGTAGATACGCAGGATTTGTGTGTTAAAACTCCAGGTATGTTTTTACTGAGGAAATAATATTATAATAGCGTAATACTGTATATTCCCTTTAATTACTATTGTGTTGTTAACATTACGCAACTACTTTTTGTCTTTAGGTTACACAAAAATATGTTTCTATCCAACAAAAGCCTATTCAAAGTTAATTGGGGAAATCCTTTTTACTCGAGCGATTTAATTCACAAAACTCCTCATTCTCTTTTTCCTCACATAAACTCCTACTGGGAAAATTGCATTAATTAGAGAATGTAACCTTTTTAATCAGCACAACCAAACTCGTGGCTGTGAGTGGGTGAAAAAGAAGATAAAATGAAAAAATACATGCTGTTTTAGTGTCTCACAAATTGGATTACTATGGGAACTGATGCCTGGGGCTAAAAATACTCAAGATATACACTGTAAAAAGGAAGATCTCCATTAGGACTTGTATTGGTACTTTGCAGTTGATGCTAACTGTAGGCATGCTCTGTCTGAGGCTTTGTTACACTTTAATCAGAGCTTTGTTTTAACATAATCCGAATATAAACAACTACAACAGCTGATTTGTGCTGTTAAACAAGTCTCTCACACATAAAATTACAGTCACAAGATAGCCAGTATTATCCAACAGTTTTTCAGTTTGTCACTCTCACCTTTTTGTTGAAAATGAAGCTCCTAAAAATGACCATGAACTCTTTATATCCATTTTGTATTTTTATTGAGTTTTAACTTTTTGAGAGTGTTAGTGTGTTTCTCCACAGATTTTTTTTTTTGCTTAAAAATACTACAGAACGTCTTTGAAAATTATATTCAGTAATAATAATTACACCTAAAAAAGCTAAAAAACAATTAAAGACTAAAATTTCCTCATTTACACTCAACCTCCCGCACAAAGTCAGCCCCCCCATGTGGTGGGAGGAGAGGAGTCAGCTGAGGTGACTCGGGCATCTGTTCCGGATGCCTCCTGTTCGCCTCCCTCGGGAGGTGTACCGGGCATGTCCCACCGGGAGGAGGTCCCGGAGAAGACCCAGGACACGCTGGAGGGACGAAGTATCTCGGCTGGCCTGGGAACGCCTTGGGGTCCCTGCGGAGGAGCTGGAGTGTCCAGTGTCCAGGGTGAAGGAAGTCTGGTATTCCCTGATTAGACTATTGCCCCTGCGACCTGGCCCCGGATAAGCGAAAGAAAATAGATGGATGGATGCTCATTTATTTTGAGTTATTTTTGGCACAATTTATTTAGTTGATGTCAATATGATAATACGTATTTCAAAACATTTATTAGTATAACAAGCAGAAGTACTCAAATCAACAATTTTCTAATTAGGATATAAAAAAATAATGCTATACTTATATTATGCTATACTTTGAGAAAAGTTTTGTGAAGGTTCACTTATGTAAATTCAACACTGTAGCGATTCTCTGAGACGCTTCAAAACAGCTTTGTAGTCCATATATTTGCTGTGAGATCAACAGCTTTATGCAAAATAATACAACCTGAATGAAGATGCCCACGGCATCTTCTGGAATAAAGTGAATAAGCTACTCAGTACTAAAAAATATAACTGATACTTTACAGTGACATCATGCTGGGGGGGGGTGTTTCTGTATGTATTTGTATGATCGCATGCTCAGCTGTTACCATGGAGACACAATGTGCACATTAGCAAACACTGCCAAAAAAGTTGACACAGTGTGACAGAGAAGAAGAAACACAAAATGGATTTGAGGAGCACATTTTCAGGAGTCTGCGATCAATGCGAGCGTTCATGGTCCTGTTTAGGAGTTTTCAACAAATAAGATGAAAGTGACTAAAAAACTGTAGGCTAATGCAGACTATCTGTGACTGTAATGTTATTTGAGAGGGGCACAAATCAGCTCACCTGCAGTGGTACCAGCAGTTGTTTATCCAATCCAATCCACTTTATTTATATAGCACATTTCATAAACAAAACCGTTCCAAACTGCTGCACAATACAAATAAAATATATACACTAAAAATATAAAATAAACCTCTATTTAACTCCACTCGTCCTTGTTATTAAAATATTAAAACTAGTAAACTCAAATAAGAACAATAAATAATAAAAAGGTAAAAAATAAATAAATAAAAGACACAGAGGACCACACAACTCCCACGGTGTTAAACAAAAAGAATCAAAGTGTGTTAGAAGACAAGACTTAAAACACTGTGCTCGGACCTCAGAACGAGCGCAGGGGAGTAAGTTTGGATGAGATCCGAGATGTAACGTGGGGCCAGTGTTTCTGGTCATACAAAGCCTCAGACAGAGCAGTGCCTACGGTTAGAATCACACCCACAGGGAATGTTGATGATGTCAGCTTCAAAGTGTAATAAAAATAATAAAAAAAGAGGATGAAATGATGAATTCCAGTGGTGAGGTGTTGGTGTTTTGCAGTGTAGTGAGCTTAATGGGCTCAGTATCAGTACTTTGCTCTGTCTTTGTTGTATTTATAGCAGGTTACATAAGGAGCCTCTCTGTTTAAAACACTGATCTGTGCTGTGACACACACACACACACGCAACACACACACGCAACACACACACACACACACACACACACACACACACACTGGGGTTAAATTGACTGTTTGTGTTTGTGGACTGAAAAATACTACAGAGGGAGGGCATAGAGATGAAAGAAGGGAGAAAGAGGGAAGGAGAGAGAGGGAGAAAGGATGGGGGGGGTGGAAGAGGGGAGAACAACGAGAAGATTTGGAAATGGACGGGACCATGGACCTTAAAGCAGCCGACATGGGGGCGCTAACGTCCCGCCTCTCTCTTCAGTGATACAAGAACATAAACAGAATAGGAATGCAATACAATCAATAACAGTGAAGGAGGGAGAGATGGGAGGGATGGAGAGAGGGTGGGGAGGAGGGTGAGAGGGTGAGGACAGGGAGGGAAGGAGGAAGAGAGCAAGGGAGGGTGTTAGAGGGAGAGAGAGGGAGGGTTACAGGGGGAGGGAGGGAGGAAGAGAGAAGGTCAGAAGAGGGAAGGAGGGAGAGGGCATAGAGCTGAAGGAGAGAAAGGGAGAGAGAGGGAGAGGAGAGAGACAGGGAATGAGGGGAAGCGAGGAAGAGAGAGAGAGGGTGAGGAGAGGGAAGGAAGGAGAAAGAGAGAAAGGGAGGGAGTTAGAGGGAGAGAGGGAGAGAGAGGGAGGGTTACGGGGGAGGGAGGGAGGAAGAGAGAGAAGGTCAGAGGAGGGAAGGAGGAAGGGAGGGAGAGGGCATAGAGCTGAAGGAGGGAGAGAGAGGGAGAGGAGAGAGAGTGGAGTGAGGGGAAGGGAGGAAGAGAGAGAGAGAGCGGGTGTGAGGAGAGAGAAGGTGGGAGGGGAGAGGGAAGATAAAGAGATGAAGGCAGGGAGAAGGAGGGAGGGAGAGAGGTAGGGGAGGAAAAGGGAGAGAGAGAGTAGGTAGGCAGGATTATGGAAAAGGGAGGAACAGGGGAGGGAGAGAAAGAGAGATGGACGGGGAGAGAGGGAGGAGGAGCACAGAGACAAACGATTGAAGAAAGAAAGGGTGAGAGTCGCGCAGAAATTTTGAGGGGTTGTTGCTCTGACCTGAAGAAAGGGCAAACCAACCCCCCCACCCAGGGAAAAAAAAAAACACAGGCTATATGAAGCAGACCCCCCAGGATTTCGCGGGCATTTTTTGTGATTGTTGCGGGCTAAAATGCCTGAATTTGCGGGAGCTTTTCTTAAAAGTTGCAATGAAAGTTGCGGTGCTTTTAAGGTTTTTGTTGCGATTTTGTTGCGGGAGGAAGTGAAAGTTGTGATAAATAGTTGCGATTTTCGCTTTTTGAATAATATAATAAATAATATAATAAATTGAATAATATTTTGAATACTGAGTTATTACTGACAAAGAATAATCCAAAGACACAGAGATCACAGATATGGTCCTAAAACAACCTTACCAATATCGAAAATAAATTACTACTAGGAGGGGAACTGTTTCGCGCGGTCTTTTGCTGTTATTTTAGTGGGCAAATGGCTGGCCGCACATGTTTGTTTGCCATTAGAAGCCGTGTCTCAATTCCCAGAGTGCGCGGCTCGGAGCGTGGCCCGAAGGGCATGTGCGTCACACATTTCGACAGAACACCGGCGCGACGACTGCTGTCCCACTTCTTTTTTGTCCCATGCGCAGTTAACACGCGGTCCGAAGACCGCAGTCGTTAAGCGGTCCGCGGACTGCAGTCGGGGCTGAGCAAGTGTGGACCACCTTGACTGCAGTCTGAGCCCCCTTCGGGCCGCGCTCCGAGCCGTGCGCTCTGGGAACTGGGACACGGCCGCAGTTTCGTTTTGTCACACGGAAGTAAGGCAGAATGTTGCGGTCAAACCTTTTAGCCGCCGAGAATATGAGGTTGGGTCCTATGGCTCGCAGATTTGTGACGCGCAAAGAGGAGGCTATGGTGACAGATACGCTGAGATCCAGATATGTTTTGTGCATTTATTACAAAAAGAGCGCACACAGCTTTGACAGCGCAGCATGATGAAATGGAACTCATGAAAACCAGCAGGATGAACAGATTAACGTGAAAGATGAATGAATGGTTTGCGTTCAACAAAAAATACGGCTACACCCCAACCCTGACTCTCTCCTCTGTGTGACAGGTGAGCGCGCGCTTTTACACGCACACACTTCCGTACGTGCACACACCCACACTCACGTGACCCACCGCCTCTGCCGCACACACACACACACAAACGCACCGTGCACCTCATCTCAGTTATGTCTCCTACACAGAAGGAAGTTGGTCGGCGTTCAATACGTCGCCGATGATTGGTCAGAATTAGTAAAAATTGCGGGAAAGTTGCGGTGATTGGTCAAAATTGCAACACTGCCCTGAATTCGCGGGGATTGGCTGAAGTTGCGTTGAAGTTGCAAATCGCAACATCGCGAATTCCTGGAGGGTCTGATGAAGCACAGGGTCTTTTTAAATATATTGATACAAACAATTGAAGCATAATCAAACACAATATCTCATATACTATCCGATCAAGTCACTAAGCTTTCAAAAGAGAAGCCACCTATTCAGGACCATTTCAACAAAAATCTTAAGAGCCTCGTTTTTATCAATTGCTATGTCCTTCTCTATGGTCAGCAGGAGGAGGTCAGACAGCTGCTCTTGAGCCTTTGGAGCCTTGTTTTTACCAGCTGTATCCATTGAACGATTTATTATTATTATTATTATTATTATTATTATTTATTAATTTATTTTTTTATTTTTTTACTCAGAAGGGCAAGTCAATCCAGGAGGGCATAGGGGCAGTTGCCCAGGCAACCTCAGCAACCCCCCTGAGAGCGGTAGGGGAGGAAGAGAGAGACAGAGAGTAGATGGGCAGAGAGATAAGAAAGGGAGAAAAGGGGCATCTAGAGAAAGAGAAAGATGGAGGCGGAGAGAGAGGGAAGAGGAGCATAGAGATGAAAGGAGGGAGGAAGTGGTAGGGATTGAGAGAGAAAGACGAGCGAGGGAGTAGAGAGGGGAGAGAGAGATTGTGTTTTTTTTCCCCCATAATAAATAATTAAATAAATGTAATAAATGCAAAATACATGCGTTAAATGCCAGTCTATGGAACATTTCAGGCAAAGGAACAACCTGCACGGAGCTCTGAAACCATACCCCCATAATAATAATAATAATAATAATAATAATAATAATAATAATAATAATAATAATAATAATAATAATAATCATGCATTAAATTTATGTATCACACCTTTCAAGACAAACAAAGCTCTTTGTGTTATTCACTACACACTGTGTGTTGTAGCCACAGCTGCCCTGGTGCTGCTACCACATTGATACTAGTCAATGTAGGTAGTGTCTTGGCTAAGAACTAGGAATGCAAATTATCGATTAATTCATTAATTGATAGTTGATTGACCTTATCGATCGATTAACGATTAACTGATAAGCGGCGTTTTTCACCTGAATTTTAGTGTTTCAATCGGGTCTTTAAGAATATAAGCTATAGTAACATAACACTGAGTCATAAATATATCATAGTATTATATTGTATATTTGTTCTGGACTGAATTCATTATCTGTGCATTTAATGTGTTATTTCCTACTCCAGCCACTAGGTGGTGTCTGTTCATTTGGATCAACCATAGTTGTAATTGTAGTCATGTGACACATGTAGGAAGTCACCTTGAATCCTTTGTTGCCTTCAGAAGAGTTTGGCATGGTAGATTGTGCAGCTGCTGAATCTAAACCCATCCTGCTTTGAAATCACTAATACGGGCATCGTCTGTGAGTATTTTTGATTGATATTGTTAGGAGGAATATTTGATGTGTATATTTTTGACCATTTTGTAATTTTGTCGGAGTAATGTTTAAAGATTGTTTGGCATCATGCTATTTGCCATATCCAGCTGATTAGTGGCTTGTTTGGCTACTTGCAGACCATATGCGTGGGGTTTTATGTTGCATATCTCAATAATTACACATTTTATGCTGATTGTGTATTTTGTTTTCTGCTTTATTCTAGTTTTACACCTGTTACATGGCCGTCAGTTTGTAATAAATCAACCAAATTTGACCAGCGTGTGATGGGAGTCATCTGTCTGTCTAGTTGAAGAAGGGGAACTCTTTAATGAGGGCAGAACAGTAAAAAGACGGACTCAACAGTGACTCCTACCCCGGTGAGTGAGAGATTCAGTCAGCTCAGCCGCATCTACTAGACCCAAGATGTCAGCGAAGTCAGAAAAGAATTATGAGACAAGATCAGAGTGCTCACGCTCATCTAAAACATCCAAATCATCGAAGCACTCTGTTAGATCAGTAACCAGCCTGGCTGCAGTGGAAGCGAGGGCTAAGGCAGAGGCTGCACGTGCCAGAGCATCATATGCACAAAAAGAGATTGATGTTAAAGTAAGAAAGGCTCAGCTGAAAGTAGAGGAGACACGTCTTGAAGCCACATTAGAAGCCATACAGCAAGAGAAGGAGGCTGAGGCCGCCTGTGCTGAAGCTAATGTATTGGAATCGGCAGCAATGGGGGTGCTCACTGAAGTTCATAATGTTGATCAAGGTTCATCCTATCATTCAATTAAGAGAACAGAGCAATATGTTCAGGAACAGTATGCCTATGTAAAATCCAATGAGCACACAGACAATGTAGAGCAGGATAAAAAGCCTGATTTTACTCCCTCTGCAGCTGTTAACCTGAAGCCTCGTAATGAATATCAGACACAGCATGAGCCACCTAGACAAAACGAGAGGCAGCGCTTATCTGTTCAAACCACAAGGCCCTCTGCATCAGCTGAAAATTCAAAACATCCGCCACTGCAATCCACACAGAAAAAAAGAATTTACTCCATCACAACCAGCATCTCCGCCAAGGCACCAATGGACACCCAGGCATGATACATCAGGGCATGGCTATCCACGGGGAGGGGAATCCAATGCAAATGTATCAGTGCTAGGAAGGTTCTTAGCTCGCCGTGAACTACTGACAGCTGGACTCACAAAGTTCAATGACAGGCCTGAAAGTTACTGGGCCTGGAGGTCCGCCTTCTCAAACGCCACTGAAGACCTAGATCTGAAGCCTAGTGAGGAACTCGACCTGCTGATTAAGTGGCTTGGCCCCGAATCTGCTGAGCATGCACGAAGGGTGAGGTCAGTTCGTGTCAACTACCCTGGGGAGGCCCTCAGCTTGGTTTGGCAAAGATTAGAGGAGGTTTATGGTTCTCCAGAGGCCTTGGAGACAGCCCTCTTTAATAAGCTTGAACAGTTTCCCAAATTCTCCAATAAAGAACCCAAACGGCTACGAGAGCTAGGTGACCTTCTCCTGGAGATAGAGGGGGCCATGGAGGATGGGTTCCTGCCCGCTTTGGCCTATCTGAACACGGCACGAGGCGTTCATCCGATCCTGGAGAAAATACCATTCAACCTACAAGAAAAGTGGATGGTTCACGGTACGAGGTATAAAGAAAAATACCACACCATCTTTCCGCCCTTCTCTGAATTTGCCCAGTTCATTCGTGCAGAAGCAAAGATGAGGAACGACCCAAGCTTTGCAGCTTCAGCTCCCAGCAACATGCCACCTAAGGCGGAGAGATTCACTCAAAAATCAGCTAAACCCCCAATTGCTGTGCACAAAACAGACGTGGACAGTCCTGCCAAAGGGGACGAGGCTAAGGGTTCAGACAGCCTAAAGAAAGAGTGTCCCATACATAAAAAGCCCCACCCCCTACCCAAGTGTAGAGCTTTTAGAGCCAAGCTGCTGGACGAGCGTAAGGCTTTCCTTAAAGAGAATGGCATATGCTTTCGCTGTTGCTCTTCTACCTCTCACCAAGCTAAGGACTGCAAGGCTGTCATTCAGTGCTCAGAATGCAACAGTGATAAGCACATTGCAGCCCTTCATGCCAGTCCGGCACCATGGTTGGCAAAGCCAGCTAGTAGCCCCTCGGAAGAGCATGGCGGGGAGGGAGAGGAATCTCCGCCTGCTGCAGTCACCACCTCAGCCTGCACCGAGGTCTGTGGAGACAGTGCAGCTACCAAGTCATGTGCCAAAATCTGCCTGGTGTATGTATATCCTAAACACCAACCTGAGAAGAAGACAAGAGTATACGCGATCCTTGACGACCAAAGTAATAGGTCACTAGCCAGGTCGTCATTCTTTGAGAAGTTTGACATAGCTGACAACACCTCTCCCTACACACTCAAAACTTGTGCAGGTGTGTCAGAGGCTGCAGGCCGCAGGGCGAGGTTCATCGTGGAGTCAGCTGATGGCGAGACCAGTCTAGCTCTTCCTACACTCATTGAGTGTGATCAACTTCCTGATAACAGGGCAGAGATTCCCACACCAGCCGCAGTGAAGTATCAGCCGCACCTGAAGTCCCTAACCTCCAAGATACCTCCTCTTGACCCTGAGGCTGATATCTTACTTCTTTTAGGAAGAGACATTATTCAAGTGCACAAGGTCCTTGAACAACGTAATGGTCCCCTGCATGCTCCCTTCGCACAGCGATTAGCCCTTGGTTGGGTGATAGTAGGGGACGTTTGTATAAACGGCTCTCATCTACCCTCACCTGTAAACTCCTACAGAACCTATGTTCTTGAGAATGGACGTCCCAGTGTTCTACGCCCCTGCCGCAACAAGATTGAGATCAAAGAGAAGTTCGACCACTCATGCCAGTTCCAGAACCCTACGGTCTCAGAACAGCTGTCCTTGCCGAGTGACAAAGCGCAACTCATGGGGGAGTCCATCTTTTGCCACACGAAGGACGACGACAAGACAGCACCTTCTATGGAGGATCTTGCCTTTCTGAGAATTATGGAGAAAGAACTGAAACAGGGGGATGACAACAGCTGGCAGGCTCCACTCCCCTTCTGCACCCCACGCCAGCGTCTGCCAAACAACCGTGAGCAGGCACAGACCCGTCTCATAACAGTCACCAAGGCGCTCAGGAAACACCCTGAGAAGAGGGAGCATTTCACTGAGTTCATGAGCAAGCTCTTTGAGAATGAACACGCTGAGGTAGCACCACCCTTACCACCAGAAGAGGAGTGCTGGTATCTACCTTTCTTTGGGGTATATCACCCACAGAAGCCTGGACAGGTGAGGGTGGTATTCGACTCCAGTGCGCAACATCAAGGGGTATCGCTCAATGATGTCCTCCTCACGGGCCCAAACATGAACAACAGTTTGCTCGGGGTACTGCTGCGGTTCAGGAGGGAGCCAGTGGCGGTGACAACTGATATCCAGCAGATGTTCCATTGCTTTGTCGTACGTGAGGACCATCGGAACTTTCTGAGATTCCTCTGGCATCGCAACAATGACCTGGATGACGACGTCATTGAGTACAGGATGCGCGTACATGTCTTTGGAAATAGCCCGTCACCATCCGTGGCCACATATGGGCTCCGCAGAGCTGCTGCAGAGGGAGAGAGGGAATACGGCACAGAGGCTAGGCTGTTCGTGGAGAGGAATTTCTACGTTGACGATGGGCTTCTATCGGTCCCATCTGAAGAGGAAGCCATCACTCTTCTTCACAACACCCAAGACATGCTGGCACTCTCTAACCTCCGACTCCACAAGATCCTGTCCAACAGGGTGGCTGTGATGAGAGCCTTTCCACCTGACGATCTTGCTAAGGGGATGAAAGACCTGGATCTCAGCACAGACCCCCCTCCAATGCAGAGAAGTTTGGGGGTGAGCTGGGACATTGCGGAAGATGTTTTTACCTTCCAAGTTGCCGAGGCAGAGAAGCCCTACACAAGACGTGGGGTCCTGTCAACTGTAAACAGTCTGTTCGACCCTCTGGGGTTTGCGGCCCCTGTAAGCATCCAAGGGAGGTCGATACTGAGGGAGCTCACTGCAGAGTCATGTGACTGGGACGCCCCTCTCCCTGAGGAAAAATACAGAGAGTGGAAGCTATGGAGGGACTCGCTGAAGGAGCTAGAGCAGCTCAAGATCCCACGCCAGTACACTTCTAGCTCTCTCCGCCAAGCATACAGTAAGGAACTGTGTGTTTTCTGTGACGCTTCCACGATGGCCATAGCTGCTGTTGCCTATGTGAGGACAGCCGATGCAAGCAACAATGTGGAAGTTGGCTTCATATTCGGTAAGGCAAAGCTTGCCCCACGTCCAGAGACAACAGTTCCAAGGCTCGAGCTGTGTGCTGCAGTCCTGGCAGTAGAGATTGCAGACACAATCGTGGATGAGATGGACACCATCTTCGATGCAGTGACCTTCTACTCTGATAGTAAAGTGGTCCTGGGCTATATCCACAATGAATCAAGACGATTCTATGTGTACGTGAGTAACAGGGTGCAGCGCATTAGGAGGTCCACAAGCCCAAGGCAATGGAAGTACGTGCCCTCCGGCCAAAATCCTGCTGACCATGGGTCACGATCAGTCCCTGCAGGCAACCTAACTCATACCTCATGGCTGTGTGGCCCTCCGTTTCTGTTGATGTCAGCTGAGGTTGACCCTTCACCTAGTTCCTTTGACTTGATTGACCCTAGCTCTGACTCTGATGTCCGCCCACAGATCACTTGTCATCTCAACAGGGTTATCAGTGGCAAACTTGACCCTACACGTTTTGAGAAGTACTCCAGCTGGCGGTCACTCAGTCGAGCAGTCGCTAGGCTCGTGCACGTCGCCCACTCCTTCACACAGGGGAACAGCTGCAAGGGCTGGCACATGCATGAAGGACCCTGTTCCATTGAAGACTTGGACAGAGCAAGAACCGTCATACTACAAGCCATCCAACAGCAAGCATTTGCAGAGATATTGGAATGCATTCAAGGAGGAATACCTATTCCCAAGCAAAGCCCTCTCTGCAGCCTGTGCCCTTACCTAGATAGTTCTGGAATTCTCAGAATTGGAGGGCGCTTGTCCAAAGCAAACCTTGATGGAGAAGAGGTTAGTCCTGTGATCTTACCTGGACAAAGTCACGTCACGACTTTGCTCATCCGACACTATCACGAGCAGGTCCAGCACCAAGGGCGCCACCTCACCGAGGGTGCCTTGAGAGCGGCAGGCCTATGGATTATTGGTGGTAAACGGCGCGTCAGCAGCATCCTTCATCACTGCGTCACATGCAGAAGACTACGCAGGAAGATGGAGACTCAAAGGATGGCTGACTTACCTGTGGACCGCCTCAGTTCAGATCCTCCCTTCTCATTTGTGGGTGTGGACGTCTTCGGACCATGGATGGTCGTGGCACGGCGGACCAGAGGAGGGCTGGCTAGCAGCAAGAGATGGGCTGTACTTTTTACGTGTATGAGCACCAGAGCCGTACATATAGAGGTGCTGGAGTCAATGGAGTCGTCAAGCTTCATCAACGCTCTACGACGGTTCTTCTCAGTCAGGGGCCCTGCCAAACAGATCAGAAGTGACTGCGGCACCAACTTTGTCGGGGCCTGTAAGGAGTTGCAGATAGAGTCTGTGACCAGTGACAAAGAAGTGGAAGGATTTCTCAGTGACAATGAGTGTCAGTGGGTCTTCAACCCGCCCCACTCTTCGCACATGGGGGGCAGTTGGGAGCGTCTGATCGGGCTGGCAAGGCGTATCCTGGATTCAATGCTGTTGAAGGTCGGTACAGCAAAGCTCACACATGAGGTCCTGACAACCCTCATGGCAGAGGTCTCAGCTATCCTTAACGCCCGCCCATTAGTTCCTGTGTCCACAGACCCAGACTCTCCATTCATCCTGACGCCAGCGACACTTCTCACTCAGAAGGTCAGTGCTCTTCCTCCTCCCAAGGGGGACTTTGGTGAGAAGGATCTCTATGGCAAGCAGTGGAGGCAGGTCCAAAGCCTCGCCAACACCTTTTGGCATCGATGGAGGGCTGAGTATCTCCCCACCCTGCAGAAGCGCAGGAAGTGGGAAAAGGAGAAATGCAATCTGAAAGAGGGTGATGTCATCCTCCTGAAAAACGACCAGTTGCAGAGGAACGACTGGCCCATGGGCATCATCCTCAAGACCTTCCCCAGCGCAGATGGGAAGGTAAGGAAGGTGGAGATCAAGACTACGAAGGATGGTTCAAGTAAGACCTTTCTACGGCCTGTCTCAGAGGTTGTCCTACTCTTCTCCCCAGAGACTGTTTAGAGACTGTTTACTTTCGTAACTCCCCTTGTTGTAGGTGGAATCTTTTTAGATACCAGGCGGGGAGTGTTCTGGACTGAATTCATTATCTGTGCATTTAATGTGTTATTTCCTACTCCAGCCACTAGGTGGTGTCTGTTCATTTGGATCAACCATAGTTGTAATTGTAGTCATGTGACACATGTAGGAAGTCACCTTGAATCCTTTGTTGCCTTCAGAAGAGTTTGGCATGGTAGATTGTGCAGCTGCTGAATCTAAACCCATCCTGCTTTGAAATCACTAATACGGGCATCGTCTGTGAGTATTTTTGATTGATATTGTTAGGAGGAATATTTGATGTGTATATTTTTGACCATTTTGTAATTTTGTCGGAGTAATGTTTAAAGATTGTTTGGCATCATGCTATTTGCCATATCCAGCTGATTAGTGGCTTGTTTGGCTACTTGCAGACCATATGCGTGGGGTTTTATGTTGCATATCTCAATAATTACACATTTTATGCTGATTGTGTATTTTGTTTTCTGCTTTATTCTAGTTTTACACCTGTTACATGGCCGTCAGTTTGTAATAAATCAACCAAATTTGACCAGCGTGTGATGGGAGTCATCTGTCTGTCTAGTTGAAGAAGGGGAACTCTTTAATGAGGGCAGAACAATATTCCTCAATTAATTATTCTTTATTAAAAAATTTTTTTATAGTGTAACATTTTTTTTATAGTGTAACATTGTGTTCTGTCCTGATTGGCTAAGAGACTAGACCAGGACTAAACGTGGACTGGACCAGGTCTGGATCAGAACTAGGCTGGGTCTGGACCTGGACTAGACCAGGATTAAACCACCACGTGCCGCTGCTGATTTCGTGCGGCTGGTTTGTGGCTCGGGGCCCGAGCCGTGGACCAGCCGCACAGGGCTCGGTGCCCGGGCCGCGGGCCGGCCGCGCGGGGCCAGCAGCGGCACGCATTCGGGGTGCCGCGGTTCGATCTCGCCTTGCGCATACACCCGGGGCTGCTGAGCAGTGCCGTTGGCGCCTGCGGCCGGCTGTGAGTCGAGCTTGGCGCAGCGCGGTGCGCGGTTGCCTTGTTTCGTGACCACGCGGGTGCGCGTGTCCGCGATTAGCGATTAATTACAATTAATGCATTTTGTTCGACCAACGTCTTAATCGACAATTAATCGTTAATCGATTAATTGTTGACATCCCTACTAAGAACACAACATTAGTTTCCATTAGAGCCACCACTGCTCCACTGTGGCATCCTGTATTCATCTGGGCATCCATGGCATCTGGTATCCCCCATCCAAGGGCTGACCAGGCCCGGCCTTGCTTAGGCTACGTTCAGACTGTAGCCTGAAGTGACCCAAATCTGATTTTTTTGCCTATATGCGACCTGTATCTCATATTCTTCTGACAGTCTGAACGACACAGATCTGATTTTTTAAAATGTGACCCAGGCCACTTGGATATTTGGTCCTAAAACCGATACAGTTTTAGGACTTCAGTCTGAACGGCCAGGTTGCATTCATTTGACCATCAACAAGCGAGAGTGGTACAAGTTGGCGCTCACAAATTCTTCATTCTTCTCGTCGTACGAAAATTGTGTATGAAGTCCATGTCAGTGAAGCAGCAAAGCACATACTGTAGCAATCCCACCACTCAGCACCAACACGTTTCTTTTTATGGACGTTGCTGCCACTGCCCCACAAAACGCCACAAAATCCTTGTCCTTCTCCTTCTCAATCTCCTCCTTAAAACAAATAAGTTGTACATGTTCTGACTCCGGTACGACAGCAACTTTAAAATCACCCGGTCCATGTTTAGGCTACTTCCGTAAACACTGAGCACACTCGCTACATGTGATCTCATCGTGTCCTCCAAAGTGCATGCGGGACACTTTTGGGGAGTTTAAAGTTCACACTGGACATCACATACAAGTCGCATTTAATTGGAAATGTGAACGACCTCGCAAAAAAAACAAAAAAAAAAGGATTTTACAAAAACATCTGAATTGAGCCCTCAGAGATCAGGCATTGACAATTCCGTATGGTGTGGCAGTGCAGCTTTAAAGTGTGTGTGACAGGTTTTGATGATTTTCAAATTTTGACTTAATTTGATGGATGAATACCAGTTGTCATTATAAATTATAGTTAATACTGGTCATTATAAATTATAGTTTTTACACCAATCAAGAAACAATTTGTGAAAGTTGAAAAATAAGTTGAAAATGACAGAAACTAGAGAGATATTTTGAAATGTAGTTATTTATTTTGCTTTAATGGTAAATGGTAAATGTAAAAAGGGGTGGGGGCAAATAAGGGTTTGCTTCTTCCCACTCATTTTCGGAATGATTGATTTGTTATTTATTTTTTTATTATATTTGCAATTATTAATGTAAAATAATTGCCTTTATGTATCTGTTGGAACATAATGCAATTTATCATTTATGAAATATCCGAATAAACATATTATATATTTTTAAAGAGTCCCTTATTGATGACATCACCCTGGGGAGAATTCTGTCCAAAAGTTTGTCACAATTTACACAAAAGAAACACATTTTTCTGATACTTTAAAGATTATTTTGACAAAATAATGGTGCTTTCTTATATTTTTATTTGTCAAGCATCAATTGTTGTGTACAATAGAAGAGTTTTGACCCAGGATGGTTGCTAGGTGGGTCATTCCAGAATTGGAGGACATATGGGCTTTAAAATTCTTGAAAAATAAACCTTTACTTTTCAGATTTTCTGCTACATATTCATCAATAATAGAAAATAAACTTAATCAGCTTACGGATCAATGGTACAATTTTTCTTACATGATTTATTTGGTTTATTTACTCTAATCACAGTAACAGGGTTGCAGGTAACAGGGTTGCAAATCCGCACTAATGTTAGCTTTATCTCAGGAGTAGAAGCTAGCTCTTTAGCTACTGCTACTCAAGAGGAAAAACGTATTTATGCAAATACATAAAAGGAAAAAAAAAAATTGTCATACAGACACTTCTCAACTTACGAACGAGTTACGTTCTGAACGGCCGTTCGTTTGCTGAATTTGTTCGTAAGTCGTTATAGGGCATTCTTTAGAAGGGAATGTATGTTTAAGGCTTGTATAAGTAATCTGTATGGATTTGTACTGCATTTAAATAACACTAAATAGTAACAAAACAATATGCTTTTTAAAAATATGGAAAACTGATGAGATAAAAAGAAGAGAGAGACACAGAGGCAGATGCAGTAGACACAGCTGAGAGAGAGAGAGCGAGACAGCCAGCCAGCGAGCGAGAGAGAGCGTGTGTGTGTTCCACTTTCACTAGAAGCTTTTCGCTTTTCACCAACCATATCGGATTACGGATGCAAGAATTATTTACCGATAAAACAACAAAGTTCGTAACACCGCAAGAGATACGTCTGAACACTTGGGTAGTTTCAACTGAGTGGGCAGAGGAGAGAGTGTGATGCTTGGGGGATGCTGGGCACACAATCGCAGTGCCCTGCCTGTGCATCAGCGGCGGAAATACGCACTACTCGGAAGTCGGAATAGGCGCTAAATACAAAAACTCACTTACGTACATGTATAGCACTTTTGCCCAAACATTTAACTTTTTTTTTTAATTTTCCACCTATGGACAGTTTTGTTCGTAACTCCGAATGTTCGCAAATCGAATGTTCGTATGTGGAGGAGTGTCTGTATTCTGATAATATGCATAACAGGGTTGCATGAGGAAGAGTGAGACATTCAATCAAGGCTAACTATGTTATAAAAATATGAAAAATAGAAGAGAAGACAAACCTTTGCTCTACCCATTCTTTTGGAAAATTGTTGATGATGTTAAAGGAAAAGTAATGTTTTTTACAATTTGAGCCTTATTTCGGTGATAAAACAAGTTGTTTTACTCACCCATAGCACTTTGGTGTCATATGGAGCATTTCCGGAGATGTTTTAGATTAGCGTTAGCCTAGCGTGACTTATAGCCATAGCTCTGGGCATTCCCCGAGCATGTAATATGCCCCGTGCGGGCTCCAAATAACACAAACTTTAGCACTTTTCAAATCATAGAAGCTCGATGTCTTTAGTCTACGATTTCGTTTGAATCAAAAGTGGCCTGTAATCCGAGATTTATCCATAGTTTACAGCTATGCGTTCCATGTTTGGGTCCCGGGAGCTGAGAGCACACTCCGTGCATGCGCACTGGCGTCCTCATCTACTCGAAACTATGGCTAAATCTCGGATTACAGGCTGCTTTTGACCAAACGAAATCGTAGACTAAAGACATCGAGCTTCTATGATTTGAAAAGTGCTAAAGTTTGTGTTATTTGGAGCCCGCACGGGGCATATTACATGCTCAGGGAATGCCCCGAGCTATGGCTATAAGTCGCGCTAGGCTAACGGCGTTAGCCTAACGCCTATCTCCGGAAATGCTCCATATGACACCAAAGTGATATGGGTGAGTAAAACAACTTGTTTTATTACCGAAATAAGACTCAAATTGTAAAAAAACGTTACTTTTCCTTTAAGTCCAGGGTATCATGTGGTTCTGCTTTCTTCTTCTTTTACCAGGCTAAAAATGTTTTGTAACAGGGTTGCATGCATGTTGTGGGACACATGTTCCATGAATAATAATAATTATTTGAAATATTATGTCTATTAAAACAAATGTTCCCACAGTTACAAGAGATGACAATGAAATACATAATAAAAAAAAGAAATTAAATTTTAACTGTTTTATTTGAGGTCATTGGTCATTAGAGGGGTGGGACAAGAGAAAAATGGCATTTTGGAGGGTACTCCAGACTTATTTGGTATTTTTAAAACTATTTTCAAACATTCTTTTCTCTTAGTTTTTTTTAGATTTGCTCTCAGAACATGTAAATTCACTCAGAAACTGTATGTTTTAGTATTTTGTATGTGGATTATGTAATATTTAATGAGTGGAATGTAAAATGTCCTCCAACTCTGGAATGACCCAGCTAACAGTTATGGAATTCCCTAGCATGAAGTCACGATTTCCAACCAGGAAGCAAAATTTTAAACTTTCAAAATCCCCAAATTTGGATAATGATTTGTTTTTTGTACAATGTTAAATATAATTATCTTAACTGTGTTTTAGTAAAATGAGTAGTTCAACCTGTCATAGGCACTTCCTATTTTTCCTCCTGAGTCTATTTTTGTCCCATTACTAAAGTTCCGGGTAGCACTAAATAGGTCGGTCCGTAGTTTCCCTTGGACTCTGTGGAATAAGCAGTTTTTCTTTCTATGCTGAAGCTGCATGTGTTGTACCCAGATGTCTGTAAATAGTTTGGGACATTTTAGGAATATTTTAAAGGAGAACAGCTGCCATGAAAACACTTGATTGCAAACCAAACTCCACATCTAAAAAATGGAATTACCATAAATTAGCATGTGTGTACGTAAGGGAGAGAAAAAAAACAAACAGTTAATCTACATATCAGCGCGGAGCAGAGATCTTCCCTCAGGCTACTTGTATTGTTTTGGCCTTTCATTTAAAACAGAAATGAATATGGAAATAAGTCATGGATCTTACATTGTCATTACAATGCAACAGATGGAAAAAACAAACAAAAAAGAAGAAGTGGTCTAATTTTAGTTTGTGTTTAAAGATTCATGAAATAAATTGAAGACAGACGCATATCAAAGGTCTTATATTACACAAAACGGACTCTTGTGAGGTTTAAGTCATGTTATAATGTTGTTTCCTCCTTAAAAAGAGACCTGTGTTGTGTGTTGTGTTTTGTTTCATTCACCCATGTTTGAGTACTCCTTTATTATTAATCTGTCTACATCTGTAAAACTCAAAATACTCAATTTTGTGATGTCATGAAATGGTAGTTTTCCAAATAACAGCTACTGTTTACCGTTTTGTTCAGTAGAGTTTGGCAATTCCAGGGCTGAAATTATCCAAATGCTTCTAGTGAAAGTGCATGGAGTTTAAAAACACAGTGGAGCACTTCTGTAATACCGCATGACATCACAAGGTGGAGCAGAGTGTTTTAAATTTGAGAGAACTCAGCCTAAATATGCAGGATTTGCGTGTTAAACATAAAATGAAACACAACTCCAGATATGTTTGTGATGAGGAAACAACATTATAACATAGATCAGAAAATAGTGTAATATGGGCCATTTAAAACACACAAAAAAGTGAAATGTTGCACAGTATGGCATTTACCTTATGTGTTTCCTAGAGACAAGCATATAGCACCACATAGTCAACTTAAGGATCAGTTCTGTGGAGAGGCAAGCCCGCTTACATGCACGAATGCATGTTTTGTATGTATTTTTGAATGCTAAAAACATTTATTATTGCGTAAAAGCTATCTAAATATGTTAAATGCCACACCATGGAACATTCCAGGCAAAGGAGTAACATCTGTATGGAGACAAACAAATAGCCTACGCACCAATTAGCCAAGTCACGCACTGCACCTTTAAAGCCCAGTTAAGTCTATTTAGCATAATACAGGCCCTTAAACTCAATGCATTTCCCAATAGCTGGTTTTGTTTTATCTTCTGTGTAGGTTCCCGAGCTTTATTTAAATCTACTAGGTCTTTATTTAATCCATCTCCTGTAAGCTTTTCCCATATTTGTATCTGAAAACAATCCAACATCAACTCCAAATATGGTGCTTCCTCCGCGTTTCCATGGAGACAGCATCCACCAGTGTTCTGCCTGTGTATTTCATAATGAGCTCCGAACGGCTGCATCTGCTCCTGTCTGCCCAACAAGCTCTCACGAACACACAATACATCGAGCACTGTAAAAATAATACCTCTACACTTAAAGGTTCACTGTGTAACTTTTTGGTTGGGGGTTCATCATGGATATGTCGTTGCTCTGTCTGGAATGTTCCATAGTATGGCATTAAACAGCTCTACCTTACACTTATTCAATTACAGGTGGTTTTACAGCTCAAAAATACCTTGAGAAACAGACATTCAGACTGTGAGCTTGGTCGCCTCTCCACAGAGCTGACCTGTAACTTAGTCTAATTTGGTCTCCACGATGATAGAAAGATTTAATGCAATGACAAAGCAATAACATCTCCATGGAGAAAAGGATTTGACGGACTTTCCACTAGAAAAGTTACACAATGCAGTCAATATTTGTGTTAAAAATTAAATATGTATCTTGTTTTGTTTTCTTTCCTTTATTTAAAGGTGGCAGTGGATCAGTGATTATAACTACAGAGTGCAGAATTAATAATGTAATGTAGGCAAATGGTCTGGATATTATTAATGTTTTGAGAAGCTTTGAGTGATGTTGATGCATTTAAAGGTACAGTACGCAACTTTCTGTGAGTGGCATGTCACCTGCATGACTCCATTGACAAAGAAATAAAAAAAAATACCTAGAAACATTCCCCATGAAGATAGATATGTTTTATGCTATACTATGGAAAATTATAGCCAAAGAAACATTTTCATGGAGACAAGCAGGTGAAGGCTATCCTCCGGGCCAGATAAGAGTCCAAAAATGAAAAATCACACTCTTATTTTATTTTATTTTTTTGTCTTAAAAAGTGACATACCGTTGTTTTAAACGTGTGTATTTTTTCTGATGGAGGGTCCCTCAAATACTTTTCTCCGTGGAGATGTTATTGCTTTGTCTGGAATGTTATGTTTCACAGTATGGCATTAAACCTTTCTATCTTCATGGAGGCCAATTCAGCCATTCAGTCAGATTGTCTGTTTTTCTGGGTATTTTTGAGCTATAAAACCATCTGTAAATTCAATAAATGTAAGGTAAATCAGTTTAATGGAACATTTGAAGTAGAGCAATGACATATCCATAGAAACAAGACCTCAAAGAAAAAGTTACATAGTTATTGAGTATTCAGTATTTACACTCAACAAAAATATAAACACAACACTTTTGTTTTTGCTCCAATTTCTCATGAGATGGACTTAAAGATCTAAAATTCATTCCAGATACACAATATTACCATTTCTCTCAAACATTGTTCACAAATCTGTCTAAATGTGTGATAGTGAGCACTTCTGCTTTGCTGAGATAATCCATCCCACCTCACAGGTGCGCCACATCAAGATGCTGATCTGACATGATTAGTGCACAGGTGTACCTTATACTGCCCACAATAAAAGGCCACTCTGAAATGTGTAGTTTTGTCTCACAGCAAAATGCCACAGATGTCACAAGCACTGAGGGAGCGTGCAATTGGCATGCTGACAGCAGGAATGTCAACCAGATCTGTTGCTCATGCATTGAATGTTCATTTCTCCACCATAAGCCGTCTCCAAAGGCGTTTCAGAGAATATGGCAGTACATCCAACCGGCCTCACAACCGCAGACCACGTGTAACCACACCAGCCCAGGACCTCCACATCCAGCAGGTTCACCTCCAAGATAGTCTGAGACCAGCCACTCGGACAGCTGCTGAAACAATTGGTTTGCATAACCAAACAATTTCTGCACAAACTGCCAGAAACCATCTCAGGGAAGCTCAACTGCATGCTCGTCTTCCTCATCGGGGTCTTAACCTGACTCCAGATCGTCGCCGTAACAGACTTGAGTGAGCAAATGCTCACATTCGATGGTGTCTGGCACGTTGGAGAGGTGTTCTCTTCACGGATGAATCTCGGTTTACATTGTTCAGGGCAGATGGCAGGGTGAGCGCTTTGCTGATGTCAATGTTGTGGATCGAGTGGCCCATGGTGGTGGTGGGGTTATGGTATGGGCAGGCATCTGTTATGGACAAAGAACACAGGTGCATTTTATTGATGGCATTTTGAATGCACAGAGATACCGTGATGAGATCCTGAGGCCCATTGTTGTGCCATACATCCATGAACATCACCTCATGTAAGATAATGCACGGCCCCATGTTGCAAGGATCTGTACACAATTCTTGGAAGCTGAAAATGTCCCAGTTCTTGCATGGCCAGCATACTCACCGGACATGTCACCCATTGAGCATGTTTGGGATGTGCTTGACCGGCGTATACGACAGCGTGTACCAGCTCCCACTAATATCCAGCAACTTCGCACAGCCATTGAAGAGGAGTGGACCAACATTCCACAGGCCACAATTGACAATCTGATAAACTCTATGCGAAGAAGATGTGTTGCACTGCATGAGGCAAATGGTGGTCACACCAGGTACTGAATGGTTCTGAGTCCCCAGACCCCCAATAAAGCAAAAAAAAAAAAAAGCACATTTCACGGTGGCCTTTTATTGTGGGCAGTCTAAGGCACACCTGTGCACTAATCATGATGTCAGATCAGCATCTTGATGTGGCACACCTGTGAGGTGGGATGGATTGTCTCAGCAAAGCAGAAGTGCTCATTATCACACATTTAGACAGATTTGTGAACAATGTTTGAGAGAAATGGTAATACTGTGTATCTGGAATGAATTTTAGATCTTTAAGTCCATCTCATGAAAAATGGGAGCAAAAACAAAAGTGTTGCGTTTATATTTTTGTAGAGTGTCTGTATTTCTGAGTAGTGTTATTAGACTGTGACCAATGCTTTAATTGGCAGTCAACTGTGAACATCTCCACTGGCAGTCACTTTAGTCTGATGCAGGAATTCAGGCCAGATTCTTCAACTTTATACATGAAATACCAGAATAATTGGCTTCCTGAGTACTGCCAGATCAAAACAGGTTTAAAACTGGACTCTTTCAAGTTTCAAGACCTGCCTGGAACATTCCACAATATGGCATTAAACTTAAGTTCATGGAGACGGAGAAGCAGGTTACGTCAAGCCAAGTAACAGGTCAGATCTGTGGCGAGACGGCTCCGCTCACGGTAAAAATGCATGTTTTTGGCAATAAAAATGTTTGTAAACGTGTAAATACAAAATTGTTAAAAGATGGTGCTCTAAATATGTCATGTGTTAGCAAAAACACCCTACAAAAGTATTATTTTTTTGCACTGTGTAACTTGTCTCCATGGAGATGTGGCAAGAATGTTCCATAGTATGTCCATAAACTTCATAAAATCTCCATGGAGACTTGCAAACCAAATTACAGGTTAGATTTGTGGAGAGGCGACCACACTCAGAGGTAGTATCACAGATTAGTTTAATACTATAATGTGTTTAAACCAAAAGCATTAACACGTCCATGGAGACAAACAGGTTGTAAAACAGTTACACAATGCATCTTTAAATTCAGGATTCTACTCATTTTTAACAAAGCAGCTAGTAGTTTTTTTGCAGTGCATGTCGTAGACTGTTTTTGGGATCTCTTCCTGTGTTATTTTAATCCCCATCTGTACTCAAACAGCTCCCTCACAAGTCCATATAAAAAGGCTGTTTCTTTGTTCCGAGACAGTTTAAACACAACTGTTGTCAAAGTCTTTCTCTTTTCTTTCTTTACTTCATTCTCTCTCTTTTTTCTATTCTAAAAACAGATTGCGCACTGGAATGTTTTTGCTTCCCATTGCTGTGATCTGCCACATTAGTCGCACGTAGGCAGACGCTGAGCTGTGATTGGCTACAGCCCGGAGGCGGTAATAAAAGAACCAATCAGAAGCAAGCTCACAGATGCTCAGTTAAACGTTATGGGCAATTAGTTTGATAGATTATTCTTTAAATAAACAGTTTTTCTATTTAGTTTCTTGGGTTCTGCATCCTCTAATCTCAATCCAAGTAACTTTTGTCCTCTATCTTTGCATCTTTAAATCTCTTAAAGGACCCATGTCACGCTATTTTCTGATCTGTGTTATACTGTGATGTTTCCTCATCAGAAACATACCTCTAGTTCAATCAATCAATCAATCAATCAAACTTTATTTCTATAGCACCTTCCAACAAGTAAAGTAAAGTGGGGAGGCAGAGCAACAAGACCAGGAGCTGAGATACTGGGCAGGTTGGATGTTCCAAACACAATGCATTCTGTTTTATCCTCATTCAAACAGAGGAAATTCTGGGACAGCCACAGTTTGATATCATCTAAACATCTGTTGATGGATTCCAGACTGTCAGAGGAATTAGGGATAACTGGCAGGTAGATTTGTAAATCGTCTGCATACAGATGGAAGGACACATTGTGATTTGAGATAACTGCACCTAAAGGCAACATGTACAGAGAAAATAGAACAGGGCCCAAAATGGATCCCTGTGGCACACCAGAGGTCAAAGGGGCTGAGGCGCAGGAGAAGTCACCAATCATAAAAGAGAATGTCTTATCCGTTAAATATGACCTAAACCACTGCAGCACAGGTCCCTGAAGGCCGACCTGTTGGGCCAGACGTGTTAGGAGGACTGAATGGTCCATGGTGTCAAACACTGCAGTAAGGTCTAACATAACTAGCAGCACGGTTGTGTTTTGTTTCATTCACACATGTTTTAGCAATCCTTTATTATTAGTCTGTGTACAACTCCAAATCTCAAAATGCTCTGTTCCACCTTGTGATGTCATGTAGTGGCAGTTTTCAAGTTAACATCTCCTTTTACCTTTTGTTTAGTAGAGATTTGCAATCATCTGAAATCATCCAAATGATTCTAGTGAAGGTGTATGGAGTTTAAAAACACAATGGAGCACTTCATGTATTATCACATGACATCACAAGGTGGAGCAGAGTGTTTTTGTTTGTTGCCATGGATGGATTTATGGATACATGGATTTTTTTTTAATTACCAATTTTCTAGACTTCAAATCAACAGACAAATTTCCACAATTTCCCCCAAATTAAATTATTTTTTAAAGGTCCCATATTATGATATTTTCTGATCTTTAAATTGTGTTTTGTTTCATCTACACGTTTGGGTAACCCCAAAGCTCAAAAGCCTGTGTTCCACCTTGTGATGTCATGATAGTTTTCAAGTTAACAGCTACCTTGTATCTTTAGTTTAGTAGGAATTGACAAATCCAGGACTGATATAATCCGAATTATCCTCCTGAAAGCGTATGGTTTTTAAAAACATAGTGGAGCCTAAATACGCAGGTTTTGTGTGTTAACTTACAGTGGAGGGCCTTTTTTGAGCAATTGTCCCTAAAAAGACCTCTCCAAATTAAAATCATACCTGTTATAGAAGTCTATGGATTATATACAAATGTTTGGTCTCTGTGTAAAGGGAACATTCTCTAGTTTTACCCTCAGCATTTACATTCACTCCAAATGTGATTGGAAAAAAGTTACACACCCTTGGAACACCAAATAAAAAGTGTTTTTTTATCCTCGCCTAATTTTTTTGTAAATATAAAAGGTGTCTATAGCTGCTGTTCATAGCTGAGGCCTAAAGTACACTATCTTTCAATACAATAAGTTGTTGACCACTCAAATTTCAAATTGGGAATCAATAGCTGTAAAAATAAACTTTTTACTCCACTTTTTGTTATACTTTGTCCAGGGGTTTTATACAGGGATCATGCTTTTATCCAAACCTATCCAAATTGGAAACATTTAGAAAACATTTAATAACTTTTGACTCATTCAACCTACAGACATCATTGAGGGCTCTACTGAAAGCTTACAACTAGAGGAATCCATTTCTGCACACAAGGTCACTATATTATGTCTCTAAGAATTACATTCTATAAAAAAGTGTTTTTTTCAATCAAAAATAGACCAAACAAGTGTTGAAAATGAAAATATGTATTGAAAAATTCTATAACACTGCACACTGTATACATTTTCAAAAAAACATGGACACTAAACGTTACACACATATTTACAGGTATTTACACACTAAGAGTCTGGTGTCCGCCACTGACTGTAGCAGTCCCTTGTTTGAATAAAGCAGAGTGCAGTGTCACAGGTAGAACATTTTACAGCTGCCTTTGACTGACATCTTCTACACTTCAGCCTGCCATTTGTGCGGTCACCACTGCTGCCCATCCGTTCTTTGTTGCTCCGGTCGTGGTAGGGCTCCTTATCTGCAGAAGAAATGCTTTATTTTTCACTATACATAATTATTTTCTGATCAGTTGGGCATTATTGGTACACAGTGATGACACTAGTAAGAAAAACACAAAAATATAACAGGAAAGCTCAAAGCTCAAAATATGCTTTCTAAAATTTTATTTTTCAAAGATCAAAGATCAAAGTCAGCTTTATTGTCAATTCTCCCATATGTGTTCAACATACAGTGAATCGAAATTTTGTTTCTCTCTGGCCAAGTAGTGCAAAAACACAGTGTACAAAATACAATAAAGACAAAACAAAAACCAAGACAAAAATCTAAATCTAAAAACTAAAATATATTCTTATTTATTTTATCTAAACACCCAATAAATAATAGTAGGTCTATTTTACAAAAAGTGATCTAAATGCAGAAAAAAATTCTAATGTTTATTGTTTTCTTTTTATTCAAATACTACATCAAATACATAATAATAAAATGATACTTACACATCCAGAAGGACATCCTTCATAAACAACGCCTCCTCCACACAGTCCATATCTGTTTCCTGATTCTCTACCTCCGACTCCTCCAGAGCTGAAATCTGCAGCCTCCAAACTTAAATATTTTCTCTTTCCAGTCCTTTTAGCCATATTTTCAATCAAGGAAACTCAAATCAACAGCAAAGGCGCAAGACGCAAACGGACGGACCGCAGCTTCGCGTTACGCAGCTGCTTCACGTGGAACTTGTTGTGAAAGGCCTAACAATCTATATGTCTCCCTGTTCAGCTCCTCATTGGCTGTTCGCCTGAACTGTCAATCATCCTGTGTAACCTAACTTGTTGACTCAGCAAGGGCGGAACTCTTAGTTGATATTTAGCGGTGCGCCACACTTGATTGGACTATTACAGCTCTAGACCAGCCCAGACCTCTCCTTTATGGCCAATCTAACTGTCAATCTGAAGTTTACCCTTGTGTTTAGCTGCTGCAAGTGCGGTTTTAGTGAGGAAAGATATATTTTGCTTGATTTAGGCTAAAGAAGTGGAAAAAAAACACCGGCACTTATGTAAGTTGGGAAGACTTTCTCTGTCGTATTGGATCTAACACGTGTTTTGGACTAAATTGTTTCACTGGATTTTATTCGCTGGATCCTTACGGACAGATTGAGGCCAAGCTTATCGTGAAATACAGATGTCTGACCTGTACAGAGCCTTCAAAGGTAAGCAAAGTAACAAACCTCGTTTTGTGCTTTTCCATATAAAAGCCCCATGTGCTCGGGGACTGATTGTTGTGCCGGGAAATGAATTACATAGTCAAAAAGATGAGACTGTAAGGTTTCATTTGATGTGTAGATTGTCATGGTACACGATCGGGAATGTGTGGTTTCATATGTAAAGAAAAAAAAAACAATGAACGGGACCGTGCACGGGCCGTCCACAGCGTAAGAGGTTAAACATGTGAATGAAACAAAACATAACTCCATGTATGTTTGTGATGAGGAAACAACATTATAACATAGATCAAAAAATAGCGTAATATGAGCCCTTTACTGCACAAATCCTGCATATTCAGTCTTTTCTTAAACAGAAAACACTCTGTTTCACCTTAATACAGGACATGCTCCACTGTGTTTTTAAACTCCATACACCTCCACTGGAATCATTTGGATCCTTTCAGACCTGGAATATCCAATCTCTACTATAAAAGGAGCTGTTAACTTGAAAACTAAAACTACATGACATCACAAATTGGAACAGAACATTTTAATACTTGGAGATGTAGAATAATAAAGGATTGATAAAACGTGTGTGAATGAAACAAAACACAGCTCCAGGTATGTTTTTGAGGAGGTAACGACATTATAACATGGCTAAAATTTCACAAGAGTCGATTTAGCATAATATAGGAAGTGAAACTGCCAGCGTGTGTCTTGCTTAAACGTCCAAAGTGAGGAGACAGCGCAATAAAGGCTGTGGACTTGGGAATTGGATCATCTTCAGGTTTGACATAAGCTCATGTAACTGTCAGAGAGATGACAAAAACATGACACATTAGAAACTGTTTGAATTCATGATTGACAGGGCGTTTTGAAACAGGGGAAAGGGAATCAATTGGACTCCCCCACTATTGAGGCAAGATGACCATTAGGGGAACTTTTAGAAAAAAACACCAAAAAGGATTCACTTAAAGGTGCACTGCTTTATATTTCTAGTGGAGGGTCCGTCGCCTGCTTGTCTCTATGGAAATGTTATTGCTTTGTTTAGAAAGTAGTGTAGATTAAACCTGCAGCTCTGGAAATAATAAGAGACCACTGCAAAATGATCTGTTTTTCTGATTTTACTACTTATAGGTATGTGTTTGGGCAAAATGAACATTTTTGTTTGAGTCTATAAACCACTGACAACATTTCCCCCAAATTCCAAATAAAAATATTATAGTTTAGAGCATTTATTTGCAGAAAATGGCAAATGGTCAAAATAACAAAAAAGATACATGTTTTCAGACCTCAAACAATGCAAAGAAACAAGATCAAATTCATTTTAAAGGTCCCATGGCATGAAATGTTCACTTTCTGAGGTTTTTGAACGTTAAGGCTAAAAGTTGCAAAATGTGTAAACTGAGCATTTGCTATCTTTTTCTGCGTTTGAAAAAAAGACTCTGAACAAGGGAAATTTCTGACGTCACACTCAGGGAAAAATGCAAATGCAGTTCCACCCCCCGTCTGGATATCTACCCACCGTCTCTGGAAGTCATGCCCAGAGAGTTTGGACTGCAAATGAGCTACGCAATGCGAGATGCATTTTTTTTATTTGCCTGGAGGCACATGAGAATGTTTCCAGGCTCGGATGTCCTTTATCCGAGCCACCGAACCTCTGAAATAGCAGTGGTTTAATTTTATTTTCTGTGGAAATGTGTTTTTTTAATGCAACTCGTCTCATATCTTCCTATCTATTCCACAGACGCTGGAATGGAATGGCTGTAATACATATAGAGATGCTGATTTCAGAAAAAAAATGCAGTGGTCTCTTATTTTTTTCCGGAGCTGTATCTACTGTATCACGAAGGAGACGAGCAGGTTACAGGACTACACTATATTACAATTCAGATCTGTGGAGAGTTGCCCATATTCACAGAAGGAATTATTGTATTTTTGAGCAACAGAAACACCAGTAATGAATAAATTCTTTATGTATATGTATAATGTCATAGAAGACAAAGAAATAACCATAATCCATGGAGACAAGAAGGTAGCGGGCCCTCCACCAGAAAAGTTGACCACATGTTGTTCAAATGAAATACCCCTAGCCAATAAAATATCCTTTGATAATCCAGATTCAGCTCCTCCACTTGCATCAGAGTCGTTCTAGTCATTTTAGCATTCCAATAGTTTCCATTATCATGCAGCTATTGTATTAAACCTTATTTAAACTGCTTTTTTTCTCAGAGCGCCATCATCCTAAGCCCTCATACTACATACATCACTTTTTGTATATTATATTACCAGAAATATCAAAAGTATAATCTAAACAAAGCAAAATTATCCTTGTACTGTATGGACCCCCACTAGAAATGTTACACAGTGCACCTTAAAAAAATTAAATAAAAATAAAACATTATTCCCAAAGCTTTGATGATCAGTTGACAACATTGCACAGTGTATAGAGAATAGAACACTTTGCTGTAGACTTGCAGATAAGTTCTCACTCGCAGTCCAGTCCCACGCTTCCTTCACTGACACCGCATTAAAACAGTTTTTTAACTCTCTGGAGGTTGAAAAGGTGTTTGCTAAAAGCCTGTCACTTCTTCACTCACCGCTCAGCATGTGTCTTTGGGCTCTTTTGCCTTCCTGTGACTTAAAATGTGTCAAAACCCCTGCTGATAAAAATACTTTGAACACATCACAAATACAAATACAGGCAATGTTACTTATACATTAATAATACATTCACAAAGAGATTAACTCATTCACTGCCGGCCTGTTTTCAGAATTCTAACCCCAGAGTGCCACAGGTTTCAGTAGAATTTCACTGATTTTCCAAGACCCACAGAATACTGAGTTCTTTGACTATATAAACATGGGACACATCAAAATAAAGTGTCGACTCTCTTCTTTCACCTGGAAAAAAAATTATGTTTCTAACTTTTCGGTTCTCAAATAACTGATAGTAGAACATAGGGAAGTTTCAGCAAAAACACTGGTTTTTGAGCAAGAAATGGAGAAAACGAGCGTTTAGTTCAGAGAAGGATTTCGAGCAGATCAGTGACTTTGACATCAATATTTATCGATTTAGTGACACCTCAAACATCTAAAATAACAGAGAAAGAGATTTTTGATGACAAAGTACATTTTTTATTTACAAATATAAGAATATAAGGCTCTGTGAATCCTTCAACTCAATTGTGCCAAGAGATGTTTACAGGATATAATATCTTTTCATATAAAATAGAACTTTGTCACTTCACAACAATATTGAGGCTCAGAGTACACACACATATACACACACACACGCACCTACATACACACACACACACACACACACGCACCTACATACACACACACACACACACACATATATACGTATATGTACATACACACAAGCCCATGCATAAACCTTTACACACACACAGCTACACACGCACATACACACACGCGCGCGCCGCACGCGCGCGTACACACGCACGCACGCACACACACACACACACACATATAAACTCAATTCTTCTCATCTCGTGCCTCTTTGGAGAGCAGAATCCAAGTCAGTAAACTTCTTTGGCACTGTCGTAGTTCTCCCTGCTCTGCTGCGCGGAGCAGGGAGTCCCCCTGCTCCGCGCAGCGCGATCAGGACACACCCCCTGCCTCAGCCAGAGCAGATCTCTGCCCCGACATCGCTGCGTGTCTCTGTGATCCTCTGATCCGGGATCTTGGGTCCCAAAAGCGATCAAACCGCTCCGTAGGCGCTGATCAACAGTTATCTGCTTTTCCGGGTTCACTCGCCTCACCATCTTGCTCCACTCGCCTCCACTCGCACTCCACAGTACACATACACTACACTCCTCTCCTCTCCCGCCTCTCCGATCGGCAGATAATGATACAAGATCGCCACCTACAGGTTGGGAAGTGTGAATTACACCTTCAAAGCTGCTCCAGGTCGTATCCTAGCAACCCCCGCTGAAAAACGTCCTTGACGAGTTTATTCGTCACGGCACTCAACGTTCGGATTCAACATGACGAGAAAACTCGTCACCGGCAGTCAATGAGTTAATTTTAATTTAGTTTAATAATGTAATAGTGGTTTCTTAAGTAGGACGCATAGACTGTATATATAAATGAAGATAACTAACTTTCCCGCTGCTGTTTTCCTGTTAGGAAGTGACCATGGGTGTGATTTGGGTCCAATTCACTTTAAATTGATAAACCCGTTGCCCCTCTCTCTATAACTACTTAAAATGTTTATAGTAACCCGCTGTACATGATCCTGGTGATTTTATTTCACTATTTTGTCTGTAAATTAATTCCTATTCCTAGTATGGAACTGGCTTCAAATTCATCCCTATAACTGCTGGCCTCGGTGAGCTTCATTTGGCTGGAGCTGAATGCTGTGGGTGACGTCACACTCCCTTAGTCCACTTCTTTATACAGTCTATTATTATTATTTCTCTATTTTGTCTGTAAATCAAGATATGAACATTAAATAACAGACTAATAAGATTCTCTCTTTCGTTAGCAGCAGGCTTGATTGACAGCGTTGCTCGGTTCCCGCCCACGCCCAAACCAGAGGTGCGAGCAGGAAGGGAGTAATTAACAACATCTAGCATGCAAACAATGTACTTTTAGCATGCTATATACTCTTTGCAAACCAGCAATAATTCCTGGTTTGTGAACGATAAAAAACGCTTTATAATTAGATGCAGACAGCGCACGTGGTCTCATTTTGAACCTAAGAGCTGCTTTTACTATATCTGTACTGGGGCAAGAAACATTTGTGACCAGCCACCTGAAAACCTGTCACAACACAGGAGGGGCGAACACGAGAAAATCGCTTCAGAAGCTTTTTTGTCTGTGTGCGTGTGCGTGTGTGTAGTGCCCTATACTATATTATATACTATACCAGGGGTTTATTATTATTATTATACCAGGGGTCGGCAACCCGCGGCTCCGGAGCCACATTGATCCCTCTGATGCGGCTCAGTACAGTGGTCCCTCGTTTATCACGGGGGTTGCGTTCTAAAAATAACTCGCGACAGGCAAAATCCGTGAAGTCGTCAGCTTTATATTTTATAATTATTCTACATGTTTTAAGGCTGTAAATGCCTCACCATACACATTCTACACTTTTCTCTGACTGGCATTAACATTTTTCTTTCTTGTTTAAACACTCAAACTTTTGTAGATTTTCAACAAAAAAGGTAACCTGGGAAATCCCAGGCTGCTTTCGTTCGTTCCGATCTGAAAGACAGCCTGGCAACTAGGCTAAGCGAGCTCTCCTGATTTGGGGAGCCAATCAGAGAGCGGGGAGGGGTGGAACGACGGTGATGCGTACTACGCGACAAACGGAAGTTTGTAGTTTGGACTGACAACTGACATGATTGGCTATGGGCTACGTATACGCCAAATGATAGACGTTAATAACGCCCAATAAATGGCCGTTGGCAATCGTAAACCACACCTCCGCTATGAGATATTCAGTAGGTGGCAGGTGTAAAACGGGCAACAAAAAAGGCACAGTATTATTGAATGAAACCAAAGATCCAAACCTGTTTTCAGGCCCTAAACCCAACACGTGTATTTCACAGTTTCTTTGACCGAGCCTCTTCGTCCTGGAGCTGCTGCGCTGTCGCGGGTTTGGTTGGGGAGAAAACTTGCAAACATGCAGCACTTCAGAGTCACACTGCTCGCGATCGAGCTGGCTCAGCAAACCAGCAAAGGTCTATAGTCCCTTAGCCAATCAGGACGCAGGAATGCGCGTTGATACACTATAAAAAAATTGGAATAAAAAAATCTGCAAAACAGCGAGTTCGCTGTATTTAATTAAAATGTATTTTATTTTATTTTGTTTATTTTCAAAATGTAATTCTATGGCACAAAGGCAAAAAAAAAAGTCATGCAGTGTTATTTCATTTTAAATTTCAAAATTGTTTTGTGGCTCCCAGTGTTTTCTTTACTGTGTGAAACGGATCCAAATGGCTCTTTGATAGTAACCTTTGGTAAAGGTTGCCGACCCCTGGACTATACTATATTTACCTATATACTGCAAATTTTTTTTAATTGATTTTTTAAACTTTTTTTAATTCTTTCTCTCTTTTTCATTTTACATTGTATAATGCATTTCATATTGTATTGTATTAAATTGACAATACAGGCGACAGACTTTGACTTAACATATTATCCTGTGTATTATTGAATTATTGAATGATTATATGGATTTTTGTTATAAAAGCATTTCCATTTTAATAAAGTACCTTCTAATTCTGACCTGCATTTGAAACACCACACCACAGTGATGTCAGTGATGGGGGAGGGCTTAGCTTAATACTTAATGTCATACAAATGAGCCCAGAAGAATCTTTAACATGCTTTTCTCAGCTCGTTGTTTTCAGGATGTGCTGCTTTCAAATGGCCACAAATTCTTCAAATGTTCTCAGTTCTCCATGCGTAAAGCATTGTTGGGAAGCTTAGAATCTACACTTTCAGAATCTGTGAATAACTCAAAACGCCTCTGGGACGACTTGTGTCTGTTTTTTCTGTGGCCGGTCACATTTTACAACAACCTGCTTAAAGGGCCCTATTACGCTATTTTCTGATCTATCTTGTCTATCTTATCAAAGACACACCTGGAGTTGTGTTTTGTTTCATTCACATGGTAATTGCTCCATTGTGTTTTTAAACTCCATACACATTCACTAGAATTATTTGGATGATTTCAGCCTTGGAATTGCCCATCTCTACTGAACAAAAGGTGAAAGGTAGTTCTTAACTTGCAAATAACCAAAAGTTCAAGGCTCCATGCCCAGCTTCCAGGTGCAGGTAACAGCAGGAACATCAACAGTTCCAAGAAAGAAAGAGAAGGTTTACCGCACACTTGCTTGACTTTATTCCTTATTAGGCTAGAGCGAATAACGCGTTTTGCCTCTACAGTGTCATCAGGTTTGCTCAGGTTTTGAAAATAACCACGTCATGATATCACAAGGTGAAGATGTAGATAAACTAATAAAAAGGATTACTCAAACAAACTCTGGATATGTTTTTGATTAGGTAACAACATTATAACATGTCTTAAAGATCACAAGAGTAAATTTAGTGTAATTTACTAGTAGGACTTTTTAATAGCTTCTGTAGTAGTATGTATTGTAGCAGAATTTCAAACAGCAATTTATCTTTTTAATTATCTTTGTCCCCAATCAAAAATCATCTCCGCATTTAAGACACAACGATTCCCCTTAGCCCAAATCTGGGCTTTAATTGAGTTGTGTGTATTTTGTGAGAAATTAAGCTAATGATGATTACAGCACGCCATCATAAATGTGTTTATCTCTCTGACATCTGTTTGTACTCATCACCGCAGATCTGTCTCTGACTCCGAAAAGCGAAAACAAACCCGAGAGCAAATACTGAAAAATACAACATCTCCTGCCATTTTAATTCATGGACATATGGTGGTTAGTATTGCAAATATTTTATACGGTTGATATTAATAAATAGTTAGGATTCAAAGAGTAGTCTTAGGTTGCTTTCATGCCATATCAAAATTAGGACTAAAATGGGACTAAACCAGGACTAGAACAAGACCAAAGCATATCTATATCAGGACTAAACTGGTCTAATTTAAGACTAGGCAGCAAGACTGAATGAAGACAAAAAAAAAATAGCTATATTTATAGACAGGCCCGTCGCCAGAAATTTGGGGGCCCGGGACAAGAAGACTCACATGGGCCTCCCTCTAATATTAACTGATAGTCAGATGTTCCAATTCTGGGCCCCTAAGACACCCCACCCCCACACACACACACACACACACACACACAAACACACTGTCAACTCCCCTGGTTATAGATATAGTTATTACAGTGGTGGTTATGTTCGTGGTGGTTATGTTCTAAAAATAACCCGCAATAAGCGAAATCCGCGAGGTTGTCAGCTTTATATTTTACAATTATTCTACATGTTTTAAGGCTGTAAACGCCTCACCGCACACATTATACACTTTTCTCAGACTGGCATTAACATTTTCTCACATTTCTCTCTCATTTAAACACTCAAACTTTTGTAGATTTTCAACAAAATATAAATTATTTATAGTGACACGTGTATTTCACAGTTCCTCTGACCGTGCCTCTTCGTCCTGGCGCCGCTCCGCCTCGGTGCAGGTGTCTTTTATCGAGTGAAGAACATGGTTATGGATAGATGTTGGCGCTCTTTTTTCTTTGGGGCGAGAAGATTCTTATAAACTGACATGCCACCTTTGATTATTTGTCGTTTCATCGACATCGTGGGTTTTGTCAGGGAGAAAACTTGCAAACATACAGCACCTCAGAGTCACACTGCGAGCGATTGAACATTTATATAAATCTGGCAAACTGAACGCATTCTGTACTGTAGAGGAGACACAGCACGGAGGAGAATGACAAATTGGCAAAGGTCTACGGTCCCTTAGCCTATTAGGATGCAGAACACAATGCGAGTTGATACACTATGAAAAAAAATTGGAATAAAAAAATCAGCGAAACAGCGAGGCCGCAAAGGTGAACTTCTGAAAGTCAAGGTGAAGAGTGCACTGGTATAGTATTTGATTTGGAAAATGGAGAATGAATAATAGTTCAAATGACACAAAATTGTAATTCCAGGTTTTGGAAATTAGTTTGTAGTTTTTGTAAACCCACCAACGATTTATTAACAACATGAAAAACAGAACTAGTTCATTTTCAATTGTTTGCAGTGGTCCAAAGTTATTCCTCACTTACCTTATGCATCCAGAGCATCCTAATTCATCACCACGATGAGTTTATAATCACTTTTCACAACTTACAGAGACCAAAAAGGAATTAGGCTGATTGTAAAGCGAACAGCAGATAGCATGCTAACACGCTCTTCCTGATTAACTGACAATAAAATGCTTTCTAATTAGATGTAGACAGTACAGAGTCTACATTTTTTTTTGACCTGAGGCCTTTTTTCCTCAAATTCTCATTAAAAAAAAGAAAGAAAGAAATGTCAAGTGTTGTGCTGTTACCAGACTTAATAACGTGCGGGATTCCATTATTGTTATCGCTTTCTTATTGTTGCCTGTTTCATTTTTCTGTATAATTTCTGTATAATTTCTGTATCAGAGTTGATTTTCTGGTCTTTTTTCCTCAAATTCTCATCGCTCTCGGCTGCTTTGCTGGGCTCACCTCATGTTGACATTTCCGATCTCCTGCATCTCTCTTCATCTCTATTAGTCACAAATGTCACAAAGCTCGTCTCACGTTTGCTCTAATAGTATATTGAGTGTTTTGATTTTGAAAAATGTCTCCTGATGTGAACCACAGCCAGGCCAAATGGTTTATAATGAAAGGCACATCCATTGGTTTCAGCATCCTGTGATATGCAACATTTTGAGGACTTTCTCGCACTCAAATATAAAATATTCTCTTTTAACTTATTATTCGCTATGGTAAAGGTCTTACATTTTCATCCTTCTGAAGTGCATGGATACCACTGTGTTACATAGGTCAATGTTGAAATGTGTTTTTCTGTTTTACTTTTTCTCTCTTTTTTGATTTTTTCTCTCTATTATTAACATATTCATTACATTATATTGTATCAATCAATATGGATTTTTAATTAACAATTTTCTAGACTTCAAATCAACAGACAGCTAATAAATTCCAATTTCTTGCCAATATATAGGGCAAATTTCTATAATTTCCCCCAAATTAAATGTTTTTTTCCCCCCATATTATGCTATTTTCTGATATTTAATTTGTGTTTTGTTTCATTCACATGTTTGAGTAACCCTTTGAGTATTATTAGTCTGTCTCCATTCCCAAAGCTCCAAATGCTCTGTTCCACCTTGTTATGTCACGTGGTGGTAGTTTTCAAGTTAACAGCTACCTTGTATCTTTAGTTTAGTAGGAACTGACAATTCCAGGACTGATATAATCCAAATGATCCTACTGAAAGGATCTTCTTCTTCTTCTCCTTTCGGCTTGTCCCTTTTTCAGGGGTTGCCACAGCGAATCAACTTTTTCCATCTCGCCCTGTTTTCTGTATCTTCTACTCTGGCTCCAACTACCTCCATGTCCTCACTCACTGCATCCATAAATCTCCTCTTTGGTCTTCCTCTTTGTCTCCTACCTGGTAGCTCCATCTCTAACATTCTTCTACCAATATATCCACTGTCCCTCCTCTGAACATGTCCAAACCATCTCAATCTGGCTTCTCTAGCTTTTTCTCCAAACCTTCCTGTCTGTGTTGTCCCTCTGATGACCTCATTCCTGATCCTGTCCATCCTTGTCACTCCTAAAGAGAATCTGAGCATCTTTAACTCTGCTATCTCCAGCTCTGCCTCCTGTCTTCTGCAGAACTCAGCCTAAATCAGAATCAGAATCAGAATCAGAAAGGTTTTAATGCCATATGTTTGAACAAGTTCACAACATTAGGAAATTGCTGCGGTGCTTGGAGCAGAATGTAAACCAACACTTAACATGCAACAAATAAAATAGAATATGATAGAGTAGCAGAAAACTTAAATCTAACAAATTTACAAGAGTACGAGAATATAACAGTGCAGGTGCAGGTAATGGTCAGGTGCAAAAAGAAGAACCGGCGCAGGGTCATGTTCTTCTTTTTGCACCTGACCATTACCAATATGAACACTGCAAATTTCTCTGATCTGGCCAAGATTTTAAAACTTATATCAGGTTATTCATCTTTTTCGTTTTCAGGTTTATTACCAACTTAATAGTTCTGAGACTGCTTGATTCTAGTCTAGAGGGAGTTTCTTTTAAGAGAACTTGTGAAGTAAAATGATCTTGCTGCATGGACAGATAATTTCACTACTTTAAAGTCTTTTTCTGATAGATTTAAGTGTTTATATATCTTATATTTTGGACAAGCTTTTTGCAGTGAAGGGCTTGTGAGAATGAAACAAAACACATCTCCAGGTCTGTTTGTGATGAGAAAACAACATTATGTGTCCTTTAATCGACATTTCACCAAAACAAACATCGTTACCATGGTTACGATCGGGACAGACCACCAATGGTTCAGACCAGCACTTTCAGTTAAATTGATGAATAAAAACTCAATACAGAGTTCTGCACAAATCAGTTTGGTGTTAGCCTGGTTTCCATAGGGCGTTTTAGTCTGAAAACAAAAATATTTTCACCCTTAGGAAAAAAAAAACTATCCTGGAAATCCTTCTCAACCTTCACAGTTTTCAGTTTCATAGTTATAGTTACACCGAATAGAGAAATAAGTTGGGATGCAACATTAAATCTCTTTTCTTTTCTTTTCTGTCATAATGCAAATAATTAAGATGTAAAAAATATTTAATAACAGTTATTTCATCATGTAGATTGGACTGAAACAGAGCAAAGGATCATGGTCTATGTAGTTCCTTCAGTTTTTTAGCTGTTGCTGCACTATAAGGAAAAATTTAGGCAGAGAAACTTCGAAATAAGTGAATAATTGTGTATCCTGGAAGCCTTGGAGTTGGCGTGTGGTAGTTATTTGCTTGTAGCTTTGTCAGAGCAGGTGTATTCTCACGCTTGTGTGTGGGAGTCTTGTGGTGTAGATCCTGGAAATAGATTTTGAAGTGAATTCTGGCCAGTGTTGACATGACCTTTGACCCTCAAGTCCAACACTCGGAAATAGACTGATTTCACTGACAGCAGGAGGTGAAAAAATGTTCCCACGCACCATTATAATTATAAAAACTGTGTATGAAGAAGCTTGGTGAAGTCACAAGCATCTAAATGATTTTATGGAGTAGCATAAAAATGACAAAACAATACATTTATTATTAGATCTGCATCGTATTCCACCAACTTATTATCTGGAATACAAGATAATAAAATAAAACACGTTGACAGAAAAGGTAATAAGGTCTGTGTTTTGATATATAGTTTTTCTCTTTTGTGCCGAATATCATTGTTTTGTATTACACAGAATCTCCATGCATTTCTTATAAACTAACTTGTTATTTCTTACAATTTGAACAAGTAAAGGTGCTTACAGCTTACATTGATGATTTTTTTTTTAATTCAGTTAAGCATACACATTTACAAATAATGAAAAATAAATAAAGAAAGAAAAGAAAAGAAGAAAAAACACAAAAAGAAAGAAAGAAATGAGAAATGCTGGATTCTGTAGTTTTAGTAGCTTTCTTATTGTTGCCTATTACATCTGTTACATTTCATTTATCTGTATAATAAAGAGTTTATTTTCTGGTCTTTTTTCCTCAAATTCTTAAAATTACAATACAATACAAGATTGTAAAGTAAAGCATGTTGACAGAAAAGGTAATAAGATCTGAGTTTGATATATGGTTTTTGTCCTTTGTGCCTAATATGATTGTTTTGTGTCATTAAAAATTAGACAGAATTTCCAAACATTTCTTATAAAGCTCTAATTCAGTCTCTTGACTCTGCTGCTGTTGTTGTTTTTTTTTTTTGAAGGATTAATACATAATAAATAAAAGAAATGAATCGTACTTTAACTTAAATTTTAATTTTGATTTATTTAAATTTTATTGAGTCAAATCACCTCTCTCCTTGTTATTGCTTTGCTGAATGTTACTCTGTATGGCATTAAAGGCAAAGTAACATTATTTTACAATCTGAGCCTTCTTTCGGTAATAAAACAAGTAGTTTTACTCACCCATAGCATTTTTCTGTCAATTGGAGCAGTATCGCAGAACTTATGTTGAGCCGTTCTGTTCTAGTAATGATCCCGTATCTGTTAACATGGTGCTGTATCATTTGCTCGGGGCATTACTTTGCGGTCTCCAAATAACACAAACTTTAGCACTTTTCAAATCATAGAAGCCCGATGTCTTAATGAAAAATTCCGTTTGAAGCAAAAGTGGCCTGTAATCCGAGATTTGTCCATAGTTTCGAGTAGATGAGGACGCCAGTGCGCATGCGCGGACTGCTCCGGGGACCCAAATAGGAAACGCAAAGCTGAAAACTATGGATAAACCTCGGATTACAGGCCACTTTTGCTTCAAACGAAATTTTTCATTAAGACATCGGGCTTCTATGATTTGAAAAGTGCTAAAGTTTGTGTTATTTGGAGACCGCAAAGTAATGCCCCGAATACAAATGCTAACAAATGCTAACAGAAACGCCACAACGTAACTTTCTTCAAACAGCTCCAAATGACACGAACGTGATATGGGTGAGTCAAATGACTTGTTTTATTACCGAAAGAAGGCTCAGATTGTAAAATAACATTACTTTTCCTTTAAATGTGTCTCCATAGAGATAAGCAGATGGTCGAGGGGTAGGGTTGGTATTTAATCTATTTTTGCAACAAGTGCTCAAATAAATACACAATAAATTAGTTTAAAAACTGTACATCAGGCATGTCCAAACTATGGCCCGTGGGCCAAATGTGGCCCTCAGACAAATTTTTCTTGGCCCCCAGGCTTCCAGGTGAATAGGCAGAACTTTTGACTGCAAGGTTTTTGAAAATCTACCTTGATAAGACAATATTTAATATTTATTGTGTTATTATTATTTTTAGTACTGTTGTTTACTCCTGTTGCACTAGAATTACTACTGTTGCACACTTATTTTTATTTATCTTAACTCCAATGCACATTCTACTGCACATGACCAATTCACTGCTGTATCTTCCATTGCACATTTTGATGCACACTGCACACTTTGGAAATCTGTATATAGTATAGGTTATTTGTTATTTATTATGTTGCACTGTTTTAAGATTTTAGACCGTAGACTTTAGTTTTAACTTAGATCTCTGTCTTAGATAGTTTTGTTGTGTTTTGTCTTCATATTGTATTTTGTACACTGTCTTTTTGCACTACCTGGCCAGAGAGAAACGAAATTTCGATTCACTGTATGTTGAACACATATGGCAGAATTGACAATAAAGCTGACTTTGAACTTTGAACTTTGAACTTTTGAAGATTTTGAATGAATAAAGGACTGATAGCTCATTTTAATGTGTTAAACATGCATATATTTCAATTATTCACTGTACTGAGCACCAGTCTCTGGCCCCCTCAATTGGCCCTCTGCTTCATCTGTGTTTAGATATGTGGCCCTTGATGAAAAAAATTTGGACACCCCTGCTGTACATTAAACCAGAGCCTTTCGAATATAGAACACCATCTTATGCACTGTGACAGTTCAGGAATAAAATCTTTCCATAAGCAATCTGTTGCATGTTCTATCCTCCATTGGCATCAGGTTGATTATCCTACTACTGACATGCAGTTTACCTAAGTAACGTTGCTAGCCGTGGCCAGTTTAAGGTTAACTTACAGCTTACTTGATTTGAACAGACTGATGAATAGACAGATTAACTATCAATTAATTAACCGCTAGCACAAAGTAACGGTCGGAGAGACACTGCAAATATATTTTGTAGCAACGTTAACTTACCTTTTGTTAAGTTTGTTGTTAAATTACTTAGCTTTGCTTCGAATGTCTGGTTGGATAATATTTGGATTCTGGTTGGATTCTGAAACGGTTGGTTTCCCGCACTTTTCACAGGAAACAACGTAGGCAAACACGTCACCTTACCTTTTTTTCTTGAGATGGATGTAAATAGAAGAATCGTGTCCATTTCACTATAAACACCCAGGGTGCAGATAGACACTCCGTTAGTTTAATGTTATACTGTGGAATCTTTGAAGAAATACAATTACTCCTTTATATCTCCATGGATACCAGCGGGTGGCAGACCCTCCACCTGAAAGTGTACACTTTTAAATTAAGTAAAATTATTTATTATTTTTTGCAATAACATGTACTCAAATAAATACAGGATTGGTTTAATGTTATACTGTGGAACATTCCAAGCAATGCAACTGCTATTACACCGGTCTTAAAATCTCTGCATTGGCTCCCTGTGAGTTACAGGATAGATTTTAAAGTTCTTTTACTGGTTTTTAAATGTCTTAATGGTCTTGGGCCTTCCTATCTTTCAGAACTGCTTTCCCCTTATGAACCTTCATGGGCCCTGCGCTCCTCCGGCAGCAGGCTCCTGGTCATTCCCAAAGTCAGGACACACACTCACGGAGAGGCGTCTTTTCAGTACTACGGCCCTCGTCTATGGAACTGCCAGCCGGAGGACCTCAGGGCTGCAGAGAACGTTCATGTTTTTAAGAGTGGGCTCAAGACTCACCTGTTTAGCTTGGCCTTTGACTGACTTCGGTCGTCTGTTTGCTTGTCTTTTATTTGTTCTTTTGTTTGTTGTTGCTGTTCCTGTTGTTGCTGCTGCTGTTGTTGCTGTTCCTGTTGTTGCTGTTCCTGTTGTTGCTGTTCCTGTTGTTCCTGTTGTTCCTGTTGTTGTTTTGTTGTTGCTGTTGTGGTTGTTGTTGCTGCTGTTGTTGTTGCTTTTGTTGTAGCTGTTGCTTTCGTTGCTTTTGTTGTTGTTGCTGTTGTTGTTGTTGTTGTTGTTCCTGTTATTGCTGTTATTGTTTTGTTGTCGCTGTGGTTCTGTTGTTGTTGCTGTTCCTGTTGTTGCTGTTGTTGCTTTTGTTGTTGTTGCTGTTGTTGTTGCTGTTGATGTTGGTGTTGCTGTTGTTGCTGCTGGGGGGTATTCCACGAAAGCTACTAAGCGCAAAGCCCGGCTTTATTCGTCAGTTGGCGCTAGGTTAAGTGAGAGTTCGGTTCCACGACGCTCGCTAAACTTAGTTCCCGCTGAGTTACTGGGGCAACATGGTCTTAGCAGATAGTCTGCTCGCGGGGAGGCTAAAGTTCTGTCTTACTTAGGCCGTGTCGCAGAGAATACGTACCTGACGTAAACAGAGTGTCAAACACACCGTTCCGCACACCTCCCCGCATGAGTATCTGTGTTGTCCGAAAACAACATCAGCAAAAAAACAAATTACCTTACGTTCTCGGTTCTTGACAATTCTCCGGTAATCTAAACATATGCTTTTCAACCGCTGTCTTTACGACATTAACATATAGAAGAATTCCAGCAGTTTTTCAAAGAATATCTGTGGTCGAGTGGATTTGTGCTTTGACTCTCATGTGGGCGGGCCGGGTTCAATTCCCGCTATTGACCTATTGATGCCCACGTCAAATTTCAGTTAAATTTTCGCGCATTTATATTTGCAACATATTACAGAAATGGAAATGAATTTAACCTACAATTACTCTTATCATCACATCAAATTATATCAGCTGGGCCTAACATCACTCTCACTTGACGACATTGACACTTTATATTTTATGTGACATCTCTATCAAAGAATAAAGTTACAGGTAAACCTTTACTTTTAAAACAAAATGTAGCCAAATAACAGGCACGCTCCATGATGCAACATTTCAATGATTCAACAAATTTGCTTAAGAGATGCTGTGCAAGCCTCTTTAATGAAATCCTATTTATCAATTTCCATCAATAGGCATAAAACAATAAAAGACATTAGGTATGACATTCTGGTGTGAGGCCACTGCTGGAGGACTGCTGAGGGTCAGGCAAGGCACTGCTGGAGGACTGCTGAGGAGGGTCCAAGTGTACGCCATCTTCAGTAACTTGAATATACTCTTCAGGAGAACTCGCAGGAAGGATCTTTTATGGGGTCCCTCCTTCAGTTACCTCCACCAGTGGGTGACCCCGGTTTAGGGCCAGTGCCAGCTCCTCTGCAGGTGAAAGATTTTGAGGGGGGCTCCCACCTCCTGTGGCTTGGTAGCTACTGTTCATTTTAAATTAAATTAAGGTACCATTTCAACAGTATTACTAATTTCACTGAATAATAATATTAATATTATCTTACTTAGCACTCTGCAAAATGTTATTATGCTTTGTCTTTACCTGCAAAACACTCCTCTTCACATTATTCCTGCTCAAAGACAAGATAACACAATTGAACGTATTAGTTGGAGCAAATACTTTTACACAGTAAAAATAAATTACAATTGACAAGACTGCTATACAAATGTATAATAATTATGCCATCAACTGCCTACCATGAGTATCGAACTCACTATCTCCCACTCTCCAGACGGCGACTTTACCCCTGCGCCACAGATCAGCGTTGTCGTCAATGGTGAAAAACAGACTTAAAAAACTCAATGTCCAGCACTGTTATGGGACTTAACTTGCGTATTTAAGCGTTCGGCGAACTTCTGCCACGCCATGTCTCTGGTCTTGGTTATTGCAAATGTGTTGTAGAGTTCCAAAAGCAACTTCTGTTCTGATGCGCTGAAATAATCGGCCCGAATCTTCGACATGATCGCGTTTTCGACAGTCGCTTGTTCAGGGCTTCTTAACTTCCCCGTGCACGCGTCTAGGCCCGGCCTGATTAGGCCAGACTGAGCTTAGCTCTGACTAGGCGCAGCTGAAACGCGTTAGTGGAACGGGTTCAAGCTTTTGTCTA
>JAVJIX010000049.1:3442500-3457500 GCA_036785185.1 Paratrypauchen microcephalus | reverse complement strand
CGGCAGCACACATCTCATTTCTCTCTCTATCTCTCTTTCTGTCTATTTATCTATCCTTTTCTCCCTCTCTCTTTCTATCTTGATCTCTCTCTCTTTCGGTCTACAGTATTTCTCTCTCTTGCTCTTTTTCTCTCTCTCTCTCTCTCTCTCTCTCTATCTGTATCTCTTTCTCTCTCCCTTTCTCTCCCTCTTTCTGTCTATTTATCCTTCTCTCTCTTTCTCTCTGTCTGTCTATAGCATTTCTCTCTCTCTCTCTCTTTCTGTCTACAGTATCTCTCTCTCTCTCTCTCTTTCTGTCTACAGTATCTCTCTCTTTCTCTCTCTCTCTGTCTGTCTATAGTCTTTCTATCTCTCTTTCTGACTATTTATCCTTTTCTCCCCCTCTCTTTCTCTTTCTATCTTGGTCTCTCTCTTTTTCAGTCTACATTATCTCTCTCTCTCTCTCTCTCTCTTGGTCTACATTATCTCTCTCTCTATCGATCTATCTGTCTATGAAGAACACAACAACAATCTATCTTTTCTGGAGAGGGGAGAACCTTTTGTCTGTTTCCATGGAGATGTTCTTACTTTGCTGGAATGTTCCACAGTGCGGCACTGAATCTATCATTTATTCAATATAATGTGGCTTTGTTGCTAATTGGATTCTTACCGTGAAGGGGTCTCCTTTCCACAGATCAAACCAGTCACTTTACAGTACTACCTATACTGTACTGTACTGTACTGTACTGTACACTACGATCTGTCCTCTACAGGCAGGTGGATGATGGGAGATGTGTCCACTCAGAGGGACAGAGAGGACATAAAGACTAAAACAAGAGACAACAGCTGTCTCTTTGGATAGTTTTAATTATACTGGATCATCCTGTGTTGTATAATGGTGTAATGTCTCTCTCTCTATCTATCTATCTCTCTGCCTATCTATCCCTCTCTATCTCTCTTTCTGTCAGTTTATTTCTCTCTCTCTCTATTTATCTATCTCTTTCTGTCTGTTTATCTTTCCCTCTCCCTTTCTCTCTATTTATGTAGTTCTCTCTCTTTCTGTCAGATTATTTCTCTCTCTCTCTCTCTCTCTCTCTCTCTCTATCTATCTATCTATCTATCTATCTGTCTGTCTGTCTGTCTGTCTGTCTGTCTATCTATCTATGTCTCTCTGTGTCTCTTTCTTTTCTTTCTTTCTTCTCTCTTTTTTCCTCTCTCTCTCTCTCTCTATATACAGTATATATATATCTACACAAGAACACAACAACAGTGTACCTTTTTCTGTAGAGAGGACAGCCTTTTGCTTGTCTCCATGGAGATGTTGTTGCTTTACCTGGAATGCGCCACAGTGGGGGTCTCAAACTCAAATTACCTGGGGGCGACTGGAGGTAGAGTCTGGGTGAGGCTATTCGATAAAACAGGGTTTCAAGGATTCAAAATAAATAAAAAAAATCACAACTGCTCAGTCTTTTCAATCTTTAATAATAACAGTTCAGAACATGAACATGAACTACTTCTGTTAGTTCTTGTGGAGACATATTTGGCTTGAAGGAGGAAACAAATGAGATCCTCAGTATAGCTTGAAGAGGTTCATCAGTGAGTTTGGACCTGTACTTGTTCATGGTGGAGAAAAGCTTTTCACACAGATTTGTGCTCAAAAAGGCACATAGTCTGACAGAACTTACTGGAAAACTGCTGAGCTGATAATCAAAGTGCGAGCTTGACTCAGCACCACTGTGCCCATGTGTCCCACTCACTCCCCGTGTCTCCCACTCACCATGTCACCTGTTCCCTGTCTCTCCCACTCACCGTGTCTCCTGTTCCTCGTGTCTCCCACTCACCGTGTCTCCTGTTCCCCGTCTCTCCCACTCACCATGTCTCCTGTTCCGCGTCTCTCCCACACCCCATGTCTCCTCTTTCCCGTGTCTCCCGCTCCTCGTGTCTCCTGTTCTCCATGTCTCCTGTTCCCCTTGTCTCCTGTTCTCCATGTGTCCTGTTCCCCCTGTCTCCTGTTCTCCATGTCTCCTGTTCCCTGTGTCTCCCACTCACCGTGTCTACTCTTACCCGTGTCTCGCGCTCCTCGTGTCTCCTGTTTTCCCTGTCTCCCACTCACCGTGTCTCCTGTTCCCCATGTCTCCTGTTCCCCATGTCTCCTGTTCCCCGTGTCTCCCACTCCCCGTGTCTCCCGTTCTCCGTGTCTCCCACTCCCTGTGTCTCCCGTTCCCCGTGTCTCCCGTTCCCCGTGTCTCCCACTCCCCGTGTCTCCCACTCCCCGTGTCTCCCGTTCTCCATGTCTCCTGTTCCCCCTGTCTCCTGTTCTCCATGTGTCCTGTTCCCCCTGTCTCCTGTTCTCCATGTCTCCTGTTCCCTGTGTCTCCCACTCACCGTGTCTACTCTTACCCGTGTCTCGCGCTCCTCGTGTCTCCTGTTTTCCCTGTCTCCCACTCACCGTGTCTCCTGTTCCCCATGTCTCCTGTTCCCCGTGTCTCCCACTCACCGTGTCTCCTGTTTTCCCTGCCTCCCACTCACCGTGTCTCCTGTTCCCCATGTCTCCCACTCCCCGTGTCTCCCGTTCTCCGTATCTCCCACTCCCTGTGTCTCCCGTTCCCCGTGTCTCCCGTTCCCCGTGTCTCCCACTCCCCGTGTCTCCCACTCCCCGTGTCTCCCGTTCTCCGTGTCTCCCACTCCCCGTGTCTCCCACTCCCCGTGTCTTCCACTCCCCGTGTCTCCCACTCCCTGTGTCTCCCACTCCCCGTGTCTCCCGCTCCTCTTGTCTCCTGTTTTCCCTGCCTCCTGTTCCCCCTGTCTCCTGTTCCCCGTGTCTCCCACTCACCGTGTCTACTCTTACCCGTGTCTCCCGCTCCTCGTGTCTCCTGTTTTCCCTGTCTCCCACTCCCCGTGTCTCCCACTCTCCGTGTCTTCCACTCCCCGTGTCTCCCACTCTCCGTGTCTTCCACTCTCCGTGTCTCCCACTCTCCGTGTCTCCTACTCACCGTGTCTTCTGTTTCCCGTGTCTCCCACTCCCTGTGTCTCCTGTTCCCCGTGTCTCCCACTCCCTGTGTCTCCCACTCACCATGTCTCCTGTTTCTGGTGTCTCCCACTCCCTGTGTCTCCCGTTCCCCGTGTCTCCCACTCTCCGTGTCTCCCACTCTCCGTGTCTTCCACTCCCCGTGTCTCCCACTCTCCGTGTCTCCCACTCACCGTGTCTTCTTTTCCCCGTGTCTCCCACTCCCTGTGTCTCCTGTTCCCCGTGTCTCCCACTCACCGTGTCTTCTGTTTCTGGTGTCTCCCACTCCCCGTGTCTCCTGTTCCCCGTGTCTCCCACTCCCCGTGTCTCCCACTCCCCGTGTCTCCCGCTCACCATGTCTCCCACTCGCTCACCATATCTCCTGTTTCTGGTGTCTCCCACTCGCTCCTCGTGTCTCCCATTCCCCCTAACTGACAGCCTGTTTACCAACTCAACTTATTACTTATTACTTATGCCCCCAAACGTCCCGTACTTATGAAGGAGGGATTCTTATCAGTTTCTCCCTTGTGCTGAGATAAGGCCTGTAATACTTTTAGCCCTGATACCGGGGCTTCAGGGCATAAGCAAATGCACATGTACTATCAAGTGTGAATTGTTTTGGATCTTCAGTGCCGTCTTACGTGCACATGCACATGCATAAACAGAACCACCTGAACTCATAGCTTCACAACTCCTGAAAGTTGAGTTGGGGTGTAAAGTGCGCAACAGCATCTGTTGTGAATCTGCAGGGGTGCTGCTCTGCGACTTCATCTGTCAGTGGGGGGCCCCTTCCGCGGGACCCCCCTACTGTGAGCCGCACTGACACTGAACTTCCACATCAAGTAGGGGGCACAAAATATCATTCCATAGACCGCAGTTGGGCCCCAGGCTCTGAGTTTGAGACCCCTGCTCCACAGTATGGCATTAAAACAAATCCATTTATATATACAGGCTATGAATTAAACTTATCTATATCCAGACCCTCCAGGAATTCGCGATGTTGCGATTTGCAACTTCAACGCAACTTCAGCCAATCCCTGCGAATTCAGGGCGGTGTTGCAATTTTGACCAATCACTGCAACTTTTCCGCAATTTTTACTAATTTTGCGTCATCGGCGACATATTGAATGCCGACCAACTTCCTTCTGTGTAGGAGACATAACTGAGATGAGGTGCACGGTGCGTTTGTGTGTGTGTGTGTGCGGCAGAGGCGGTGGTTCATGTGAGTGTGGATGTGTGCACGTACGGAAGTGTGTGCGTGTAAAAGCGCGCGCTCACCTGTCACAGAGGAGAGAGTCAGGGTTGGGGTGTAGCCATATTTTTTGTTGACCGCAAACCATTCATTCATTTTTCACGTTAATCTGTTCATCCTGCTGGTTTTCATGAGTTCCATTTCATCCTGCTGCGCTGTCAAAGCTGTGTGCGCTCTTTTTGTAATAAATGCACAAAACATATCTGGATCTCAGCGTATCTGTCACCATAGCCTCCTCTTTGCGCGTCACAAATCTGCAAGCCATAGGACCCAACCTCATATTCTTGGCGGCTAAAAGGTTTGAGTTTGGAAGCCGCAACATTCTGCTTTACTTCCGTGTGACAAAACGAAACTGCGGCCGTGTCCCAGTTCCCAGAGCGCACGGCTCGGAGCGCGACCCGAAGGGGGCTCAGACTGCAGTCAAGGCGGTGCACACTTGCTCAGCCCCGACTGCAGTCCACGGACCGCTTAACGACTGCGGTCTTCGGACCGCGTGTTAACTGCGCATGGGACAAAAAGAAGTGGGACAGCAGTCGTTGCGCCGGTGTACTGTCGATATGTGTGACGCACATGCCCTTCGGGCCACGCTCCGAGCCGCGCGCTCTGGGAATTGAGACACGGCTTCTAATGGCAAAGAAACATGTTTGCGGCCATTTGCCCACTAAAATAACAGCAAAAGACCGGGCGAAAGAGTTCCCCTCCTAGTAGTAATTTATTTTCGATGTTGGTAAGGTTGTTTTAGGACCATATCTGTGATCTCTGTGTCTTTGTATTATTCTTTGTCAGTAATAACTCAGAATTCAAAATATTACTCAATTTTAATTACAAAAAGCGAAAATCGCAACTATTTATCGCAACTTTCACTTCCTCCCGCAACAAAATCGCAACAAAAACCTTAAAAGCACCGCAACTTTCATCGCAACTTTTTGGAAAAGCTCCCGCAAATTCAGGCATTTTAGCCCACAACAATCACAAAAAATGCCCGCGAAATCCTGGGGGGTCTGTATATCAAGCATTTATTCAATAACATTGGTCTACAAGCAAAATGCTTCCGGAACAAAAGTAGTGACATTTTTCTTGGTTTAGGTCACTAATAAAGAAAAAGTAAGTCAGAAGTGCTGATTGGCTATAGTTTCCAAGATATAGTATTGGGTCAAAATAGGAAATTTATGCAAAATAAGGCAAAAACGGTAGTTTATCAGAAGGTACAGTGTGTCTACAAGCAACCAGTTCTATCTGAAAGCCTGTCTGCACATTCCAATACATTCATTTTAATATGTCTAGAGTTTTAACATCAAATATTTTTTGATTTCACAGAGAGAGAGAAATTGTGTGCACCTGATGTCTTAAGATATTTCTTGTTTATTTCGTGACGGATAAAGAAGTGCAAGTTCAGATATGATTTTGATGTAAAACAATATCATTAAATATCTTGAAAACATTAGCTAACCAGCACAGTTATCAATTAATTTTCAGTTCATCTTATCAATATAAATGAGATTTAGCCACTTTTATCTCGTCCAATAAAGTCCAAACATTTGTAGACCGGTGTTACCTGTGTCTTTGTTGTTAATTGCGTTCTTACTTTGCGCTTCCAACAGATTTAACCTGTCACTTCGCCTGGGAGCACTACCTGCTCATCTCCATGGAGATAGATGCGTTTAATGTTTAAAACATTATAGGCAAAGCATAAGCAGACTCCCCAACAGTTATAACAAGCCTATCTCGGTTGGATTGAGAACCACTTTGCTTATTTCCTGCTGGTTTTGTGTTTCAGAGGGAAAGGTGGAGGTGACCAAAGAGGAGATGAAGCTGTGCACTATGGGACCTGGACGAGTGTTTGGGGAGCTGGCCATCCTCTACAACTGCACCAGGACCGCCACAGTACGCAGTGAGTCAAACAAACCTGCGCAGTACAATTAAACCAGATGCCCTTCTTTATAATACAACTACCCTGAATATTTCACATTTTACTTTAAAACCAATGCAGAGATTCATAGATACAATACTTGTTCAAATCATAATTTTTCAAGTTCTACAGGGTGTCACATCAAGAGATCAGTTTTGCCTTCGAGTGTGGAGCCAGTTTTCACATCTAGGTAGTGATGGCATATCAGAAACATAATTTAAAAAGAGTTTAAGGAAATGTTTGATAGTAATGTTTAATAATCATTGTGTTTTTCCTTGTATTTTAATCCATGTTTAATCCTCTTTTCTCTAAGGTGTGTAAATGTAATCTTTTGAAGTAATGCACAGGGATAATGTTCAAGGATTTTTTTTTTTCCTCTTCCTGCACCTACTTTTTTATCTAGTGTGCCCCTTTTTTATTTGTTTGTGTAAAATAAATACATAAAAAATAAAATAATCCTTAGACAAACAAGGGAAATTATTTGGGCCCAATAGCTCACAGCATATTATAATAACAGAGAGAAACATATGAATAAATTCCGTGTCACTGATCTCAATCATCATTAGTCAATTGAAACATACACATAAAACAGAAGAGATGAGTGAAGTGTCTTGTTTAAGGGCACAATGGCGTTACTTCTACATTTTGTTCAAATCCAGAATGGGCAGGAACTGGACCATAGAGCGTAAAAATCCCCTTGAGATGGGCCAACCACAGCTGCTCATTTATATCACGTGTCTTTCAAATGCAAAAGACATCTCCTCTTGAAAATCCTCTTAACATTCAGAACAAAACTTTTTTTTCACCAGAGTTAAGTCATAGTTTGGCGCTTCTACTGTTGATTCTGTAAAAATTAGGGATGGAACAAGACCTCGTGCAAAAAGAATTAAGAGCTGGTGAGTTAAGCGATTTGAGAATCTGTAGTTGCAAAAAGCACACTAAAGTGTGACATGAAATAAAATAAATAAAAAACAGTGAAATCAAAATTATGAAATGGTTGCACTACTTATTTATTACAAATTATGTCAAAATCTCGTCGTGTCTCGTTCTTGTGGAGTTAATCTCGTGGTGTGTCTCGTCTAGTTGCTCCTAGTAAAAATCCATGGTGTTGCTCAGTCCTTTATGTAGTTTTTCCCACTTTTTTACATACAGCTCTGGAAAAAAATAAGAGACTGCATTTTTTTCTGAAATCAGCATCTCTACATGTATTACAGCCATTCCATTCCAGCGTCTGTTGAATTCCAACACAAACACAAAGCTGAGCTACTTCAGTTCTTGCTCCAGGAGTGGAATAAAGTCACCCAAGAACAATGTGAAAGACTTGTGGAGAGCATGCCAAGACGCATGAAAGCTGTGATTAAAAATAACGGTTATTGCACCAAATATTGATTTCTGAACTCTTCTTAAGTGTAAACATTAGTATTATGTTGTTTTAAAATGAATTTGATCTTGTTTCTTTGCTTTGTTGAGGTCTGAAAACATTGTATCTTTTTTGTTATTTTGACCATTTGTCATTTTCTGCAAATAACACAACACCGACGCCCTGTACAAGAAGGGCCAAAGTCGCCTCCACCTCCTGAGGAGACTGAGGTCCTTTGGAGTGTGCAGGCCTCTGCTCAAGACTTTTTATGACTCTGTGGTGCCTCTGCTCTCCTTTACGCTGTCGTCTGCTGGGCCCCGAGCAGCATAGAGCGGGACAGGAAGAGACTTAATAAGCTGGTCAGGAGGGCCAGCTCTTTCCTGGGCTATCCTCTGGACTCTGTAGAGGAGGTGGCTGGCCAAACTTACGTCCATCATGGACGACACCTCCCACCCTCTGCACCGGACTGTAGCAGCCCTCTGCAGCTCCTTCAGCAGCCGACTGAGGCACCCTCAGTGCAAGAAGGAGCCCTACCGCAGATCCTTCATCCCCACCGCCATCAGACTGTATAATTTTACTATATAGTCCAAACGTGCAATATTTTCTATATTCTCTTATTTACTTATTTCATTATTATTATTACTTATCTTGTCTGCATGCACTTTTTGTTCAAACTTTCTTTGCACTAAGCTGCCTGGAGCTAATGTGACAAGTGAATTTCTCCTGTGTGAGATCAATAAAGTCTTATCTTATCTTATCTTTTCTTAAATGCGCTAAACAATACTTTTATTTGGATTTAGGGGAAATGTTGTCAGTAGTTTATAGACTCAAACAAAAATGTTCCTTTTGCCCAAACACATACCTATAAGTAGTAAAATCAGAAAAACTGATAATTTTGCAGTGGTCTCTTATTTTTTTCCAGAGCTGTAAAACCAGCCATGTTTTTTTTTTTTTTTTTTTTTACGTGAATGGAGCATGCCTCTCTCTGATTGGTTAATCCACCTGTCAATCATGCCCTCTTAAATCAGGGAAACAGGATACAGCTCCAGACCCTAACCCTCGTCTTTTGTGGTTCTCACTGGTCAGGTAAATGAACTGTCTCTGAAATATTAAAGGTATATGTTGTTGTTGAGATGTTATTGCTCTGCCTGGAATGTTCCACAGTATAGTATTAAACGTATCTATATTGCATTTATTCAATTACAGGTGTTTTTCTGTTGCTAAAAATACAGATAAACTTGTATTATTATTGTGAGCGAGATTGCCTCTCCGGAGATCTAACCTGTAACTTGTGGTGCACTGTGTGACGTTTGGTGGAGAGTCCGTCCCCATGGAGCTGTTACCTGGAATGTTCCACAGTATGGCATTACACTTATTTATCTCTACAGCAGGTGACAGCAGGTATTGGGGAATTTTTAAGTAAATAAAAACATATTATTGAATAAATTCCAGATGTTACGTTTAATGCCAGCACATCTGCGAAGTAGATCTGCAAACTAAGATAAATATGCAAATGAATTTTTATATATGTGGACACGATTTTTTCACAGTGTGGGCGTTTGGTTTTTTCTTTGTCCAGAATTTTCAGTGCTAATAAATGCTAATAAATGCATTTCCAAATGTGCTTTGTGAACTGCCTACATATTATATCAGTCCAAAATAGGGTTGTCGAAAGTATCCAAATCTGATATTAATCGATCGAAAAACTAATATCAAAAATAGATTATCTGATCAGGTATTGATACTAAAAAAGTCACATTCAAAGGACAGAAATGAACCTTTCTAGAACAGCTTTAAAATGATCGTGAGCTGCATCTGAAGAAGTATAAGAGCACGTAAACTCCTAAAAACACCCGTGAACCTCTTTGGATCCTACCTGGACCACTGAGGGATTTCTCGTGAGACAAACTTGCCACAAGATTGGACAAAAAAAAAGAGTTAAGAGGCGGTGAGTTGTGCAATTTGAGAAGCTGTAGTTCCAAAAAGCAGCACTAAAGTGTGACTTAAAAAAAAACAAAAAAACGTAAAATCAAAATTATGAAATGGTGGCACTACTTATTTATTACAAATTATGTCAAAATCTTGTTCTCGTGGAGCTAATCTCGTGGTGATATAAGACCACATGGTAACATAAAAGAAAGTACTATGATTTAAAGGACCTATATTGCAGTATTATCTACTACCGCTATTTTAAAAAACTGACTGGAAAACGTCAAAGGAGTCATTCATTTGGAGAAAGTTTGTTGTAAACAGTTTGTGAATCGTCTTTGTGTTACCGTGAAAAGCACTATATAAAACCAATGTACAGTGGTACCTCACCTTACGAAATTAATTCGTTCCAGAAGTGGTTTCGTAACGTGAATTTTTTGTAAGTTGAGTAGCTATTTCAATGGAAAAGGCCTGATTCGTTCCAAGTTTTTTTTAAATAGTGTAACATTTTTTTATAGTGTAACACTGTGTCCTGCGTAGAGACTGTAGACCCAGGACTAAACGTGGACTATACCAGTCTAGACCAAGGTCTAAACCTGGACTGGACCAGGTCTAGACCTGGACTAAACCAGGACTGGACCAGGACTAAACCTGGACTAAACCAGGTGGATTAAAGCGCCGCGTGCGGGTCTATTTCCTGGTTTCGTTTCGAGTCACGGCTGAGGCGAGCAGTGAGGAGGGGAGGGGATGTGCCTCGGGACCGCACGCAGTCTGAGCGCATGAACGAACGCATGCAAGAGCCGCGGTGGTCTAATCCTGGTTTAGACCTGGTTCAGACCTGGTTTAGACCTGGCACGGTTTGAGCACGGGTCTCGTGCTCGCGCCCCGCGCCGGGTCATGCTGCGCTATCACACACGTGTCCGCGCGCAGTCTTTTCCCCCCTCCCCCCTCCCCCCTTCCCCCCACGCTTCACTATTAACTCATTGACTGCCGGTGACGAGTTTTCTCGTCATGTTGAATCCGAACGTTGAGTGCCGTGACGAATAAACTCGTCAAGGACGTTTTTCAGCGGGGGTTGCTAGGATACGACCTGGAGCAGCTTTGAAGGTGTAATTCACCCTTCCCAACCTGTAGGTGGGGATCTTGTATCATTATCTGCCGATAGGAGAGGCGGGAGAGGAGAGGAGTGTAGTGTGTGTGTACTGTGGAGTGCGAGTGGAGGCGAATGGAGTAAGATGGTGAGGCGAGTGAACCCGGAAAAGCAGATAACTGTTGATCAGCGCCTACGGAGCGGTTTGATCGCTTTTGGGACCCAAGATCCCGGATCAGAGGATCACAGAGACACGCAGCGATGTCGGGGCAGAGATCTGCTCTGGCTGAGGCAGGGGGCGTGTCCTGATCGCGCTGCGCGGAGCAGGGGGACTCCCTGCTCCGCTGAGAACTACGACAGTGCCAAAGAAGTTTACTGACTTGGATTCTGCTCTCCAAAGAGGCACGAGATGAGAAGAATTGAGTTTATATGTGTGTGTGTGCGTGCGTGCGTGTGTACGCGCGCGAGCGGCTCGCGCGCGTCTGTGTGTGCGTGTGTAGCTGTGTGTGTGTGTAATGGTTTATGCATGGGCTTGTGTGTATGTACATATACGTATATATGTGTGTGTGTGTGTGTGTGTGTGTGTGTGTGTGTGTGTAGGTACGTGTGTGTGTATATATGAGTGTCTACTCTGAGCCTCAATATTGTTGTGAAGTGACAAAGTTCTATTTTATATGAAAAGATATTATATCCTGTAAACATCTCTTGGCACAATTGAGTTGAAGGATTCACAGAGCCTTATATTCTTATATTTGTAAATAAAAAATGTACTTTGTCATCAAAAATCTCTTTCTCTGTTATTTTAGATGTTTGAGGTGTCACTAAATCGATAAATATTGATGTCAAAGTCACTGATCTGCTCGAAATCCTTCTCTGAACTAAAAGGTCGTTTTCTCCATTTCTTGCTCAAAAACCAGTGTTTTTGCTGAAACTTCCCTATGTTCTACTATCAGTTATTTGAGAACCGAAAAGGTTAGAAACATAATTTTTTTTCCAGGTGAAAGAAGAGAGTCGACACTTTATTTTGATGTGTCCCATGTTTATATAGTCAAAGAACTCAGTATTCTGTGGGTCTTGGAAAATCAGTGAAATTCTACTGAAACCTGTGGCACTCTGGGGTTGGAATTCTGAAAACAGGCCGGCAGTGAATGAGTTAATACATTTTGTTGAAAATCTATGAAAGTTTGAGTGTTTAAACGAGAGAGAAATGTGAGACAAGTTTAAATCCAGTCTGAGAAAAGCGTATAATGTGTGTGGCTGAGCGCGCATTATTTGAATTTTTAAGATTTCGCGTTTCGTAACTAGAGACCAAAATTTAACATGAAGGCGTTTCGTAACTTGAAATTTTCATTTGTTGGGTCTTTCGTAAGGTGAGGTACCACTGTATTATTATTATTATTATGATTAAACAGCTTTTTCAAGGACTTTGCCAAAAAAACTTCAGATTTAAGATGGGTCGGAAATTGTTCAGTACTGTGCCATTAAGTGTGCTCTTTAGGAGAGGCTTAATGACTGTAGTTTTCAAAGCTCTTGGGAATGACTTTACTATCTTGGCTATCTTAGCGAGTCAACGGTTCTTCTGATCCAAAGCATTTCATTGCATTGTTGACCTTGTGTTGATCCTGCACATGACAAACAATCTTGAAATCTTGAAGCTTGAATGTTCGAGATTGAAGTGACATGTTAACTCTGTGAGTGGTGAAAGCAAACTGTTGAGAACGGGCTTTAGAAATACTGCTCTGAACAAAAATACGAAACCACTGCATTTTTTTTCTGAAATCAGCATCTCTACATGTATTACAGCCATTCCAAAGCGGAGCTACTTCAGTTCTTGCACCAGGAGTGGAATAAAGTCACCCAAGAACAATGTGAAAGACTTGTGGAGAGCATGCCAAGACACGTGAAAGCTGTGGTTAAAAATAAGGGTTATTGCACCAAATATTGATTTCTGAAGTGTAAACATTAGTGTGAAAAATCCCTCAGTCATCCAGGTAGAATCCATGGCAAAAGGAGAAATTCAATTTGTCAACTGGACAAAGTTTATTTGGTTGAATGCGTTTCGCAGCTCATCCAAGCAACTTCTACAGTACTCTTCAAAGTTGACAAATTGAATTTCTCCTTTTGCCATATAAACATTAGTATTATGTTGTTTTGAAAATGAATTTGATCGTGTTTCTTTGCATTGTTTGAGGTCTGAAAACATGTATCTTTTTTGTTATTTTGACCATTTGTCATTTTCTGCAAATAAATGCTCTAAATGATAATATTTTTATTTAGAATTTTGGGGGAAATGTTGTCAGTAGTTTATAGACTCAAACAAAAATGTTCCTTTTGCCCAAACACATACCTATAAGTAGTAAAATCAGAAAAACTGATCATTTTGCAGTGGTCTCTTATTTTTTTTTCCAGAGCTTTATAGTGGGTAACACATCGAGGCAGCATGTGGATGAACTCAAAATGGTGACGATCTCTAAGACAGTTTTTTCTTTAAGGCAGGTTTGTCAGGTACAGGTGCAAAGTGACTCAACTCTACGTGTCTCTGTGGCAGTTATGGTTGTTTGTTGCGTTGTGGAGTTGAACCTGGTCATTAAAGAATACCACAAACTCATTGCACTTAGATTGAATTGAGTGGAAATTAGTTCTAACGGCAGTGGAGCTGGAGGGTTTGTTAATCTGTTCACTAATACAGAGCATTTTAAGCTTTGGAGATGTTCAGACTAATAATAAATGATGACTCAAACATGTGTGAATGAAACAAAACACAACTCCAGGGATGTTTTTGAGGAGGTAACAACATTATAACATGACTTAAAGCTCACAAGAGTCAATTTTGTGTGTTAGTATCTTAGAATACTCGTCCAAAATCGAATCCAAAACAGAGTAACAGAATAGAAAAGAATCCTCTATATGTTAATGCAAGATTTCCTCTAGTTTATTTTTACTGATCTAATATTTTTGCAGTGTGGGAGTTGGGTCTCTGTCACTGTCCAAAGTCGCTCCAACTTTTTCCCGTTTGTTCTTCACCGCGCTCCGTTACCAGGCAACAGCGTTTCCTGGCAACAGCTTTGGGTTCGAAAACTCCCAGCCTCTTCTGTTCACGTTGTTTTTATAAATCACTTTAAGGGCCATTCTGATTGTTTAATTCAATTTTACGATTTAAAAGAAAGGTATAGAAAAAGACTTTTGCTTTGGTGCCATAAAACGGTTTTATTTGTACAGGTGCAGTCACGGCTATAATGAGGAAGTTGCAGGAAAATATAGTTCTTATATAGTTCTCCATGGAAACATGAATAATGTACAAAGCAGGAGACAGAGTTTGTCAACAGGAGTTTAACCTTCAGTTGTTGTCTTTAATTGCTGCCATATATTCTTACTTTAGTTTACTTTCTTTGTACCTTCAAAAACACACCTGCAAACCTTTACACTGAAATTGGTAGTATTAATTGTAGTAGTGAAGTACTGTAGTCCTGGTTTAGTATTGTTTTAGTCCAGGTTAAGTAACTGTTTAGTGCCAATTTAAGTGGTGTGTGGACAAGTGTGAAGGCAACCTAGTAGTAGTAGTAGTAGTAGTAGTAGTGGTAGTAGTAGTAGTGGTAGTAGAAGTAGTAGCCTAGTAGTGGTAATAGTAGCAGTACTAGTAGGAGTAGAAGAAGTAGTAGTAGATACAGGTTCTGTGGTACAATTAATTCTGAGTGGAAGAAGTCCTATTATAAAAATGTTACTGGCTAATGTGGTAGTAGTAGTAGTTGTAGGTCTCAAGTCTCACACATTGAGAGTGTAACACACGCAATTCAACGTGTTCACACGCTCACACGCCACACATGGTATTTCTCACGCTGAAATTTTTTAAAGCAATTCAAAACTGTAGCCACTGTTCACAGCGCTTCTGTGCCCAGAAAATCGGTAAGTTAATGCAGGCACTGCGCGTTTTCAGCGAAAAAAAGTCACTCACACACCAGTGACTAAACCAGATCTAAACCGGGTGTAAAACCAGCACTAAACCAGGACTAAACCAGGTCTAAACTAGGACTAAACCAGGTCTAAACCAGGACAAAGCCAAGACTAAACCAAATCTAAACCGGCTCTAAACCAGGACTAAACCGGGACTAAACCAAAACTAAACCAGGTCTAAACCAAGACTAAGCCAGGACTAAAACAGGTCTAAACCAGGTCTAAACCAGGACTAAACCAGGACTAAACCAGGACTAAACCAAGACTGTGTGATAACATATCCTGTGCATTATTGAATTATTGAATGATAATATGGACTTTTTGTTATAAAAGCATTTTCATTTTAACAAAGTACCTTCTAATTCTGCCCCTCCCCCGCTCCACAGGAAAAAATGTCACTCACACCCCCCCCCCCTCCCCCGCTCCTCGGAAATCTCACTCCTACCAATCTTCAAAACTTGAGAGCCCTGGTTGTAGTAGTAATAATAGTTGTAGCTGTAGTTGTAGTAGTAGTAGTTGTTGT